>KI423025.1:7396-22013 GCA_000473375.1 Anopheles culicifacies | reverse complement strand
GGCCGTTGTTTTGTAAGCAATTGAAAGAATTTTATTTATAAATCTGGATGATACAAAAAATATCGCACAACAAAAAGAAATATTTTAATCTATTCGATGGATAAACCCCACTGCTCCAATCACCTTTCGCCGGCCAACCATTCCAATCCGATACGTAAAAGGCTCCCAATTGCAACATCAACATCACGATAAGATGGGAACAATCTTCCAGTGTATGTACAATCGAATGAACGAAAATAGTAACGAAAAAATAAAAAATATCGAAAGGAGCAAAAATACGAAGGACTGGAACGTATGGAGGCAGACATAAAACACGTTGCAAAATGAAGCACAATGAGACGCATAATGGTATAGAAATAATACATCACAATTTGCCGATTGAAAGCATAAGATAGCCATCGGTTTACTGCACCTGTGCGCTGTTGCCACCCGTGTGCCACGAGCGCCCGAAAACGGCCAGTGGATTAAACGAGGCACAAACGACGAACGACGACGGTAGCCGCGTTCGGAGCAGCTCCACTCATCTGACGGCCGCCAGCGGTATGTAGTGCGCCCGGTAGTAGTACGCACAGAAGCCAAACAGTATGGAGAATGCAGTCGTAACAAAGAGCGACCGGCGGGACATTGGCAGATGGGGCAGAAACCGGCTGATAATGGAGTTCGAGACGGGTGGTGGTTTTTTGCCATATAGCTTTCGATACTCGCGTTCACGTTCTTCGTTGAGTCGTTGTTGTTTTCTGCGTGGAAATGGAATAGCGTAAAGGCATTAGATATCGAATAGATCGCAGTGAATAAATTCAACAGCACATACTCTTTGGCGATCATCGTTTCGACATCCTTTTCGATTACCCGTGGAGGATACTTTCGGTACAAGTTTTCTGCACTCTTTAGCAAATATTCAAACGGGAGATCTTCAGGTAGCTACAATAAAGAATGGAATATGATCGTTAGGATTATTATTGCTTTATGAACACACTGCTGATGGTTACCTGTGAGAGTAAACAGTGTAACGATGCCATATCGCAGTCCTCCTGAAATATCTCGTTCTGCCGATAGATCACGATCGCGGAGGTAACGTAGATGGGCAGTAGAAAATCGGACGCCAGAAAGTAGTCGTACAATCGTACCACCGAACGGTACGAGTTGAGACTGTGCCCGAACCAGGTCAGGTACCATGGTAAGGCAAAGAGTGTTCCTACCGTCGATCTGGTGGGGAATCAGTAAATATATATGTATGGTACATCGTAATCAAACGCGATCGTCAACAACAATTTTACCTTTCCAGGTAGCTACACAGTGCTGCATTTTCCCGGCGTACAAGCGGATAAATAAACATCAATCGCCGTTGCGTTGGTTCCATCGTTTCTTGCATACATTCGACCAGATGATTCGTGGACAGTATTTCCATCACGTGAAATGCAACCTCTTCACCCACGACAAGCAGGAACGTGATTGCTACATCGTGGTATCCCTTAAAAGCACGAAGATCGTCCCGTTTAATGCAATAAGAGGCTTTCAAGGTTAGCTTTTAGTTCACTCACTTGGTAATACTTCAGATGTGGATATTTGATAATGACACGAAGGATCAGCACGGTTAGCTGATCCTGCAGTGCCACACGCTGCTCGTATGGAATGCCCGGTGGAAAGCGCTTCAGCGAGCGGTTAACATCCAGCACCACCTGATTGTACTCGGGATGGTTGTTCAATTCCTCCAGCGAGGGTGCTGGATCGACCTGTTGTGGATCAACACCGACCAGCAGTGGCCAGATCTTTCGCCGCAAGTCATCTGTAGGAGATGGGGAACAGTTAATTCCAAATTTATCTTCCGCTTCATGCCCAGCGTCTAGGTAAAGCTTCAACTTATTAATCATCAAGAGTGCATTTTATAAATTTTAAATCTAATAAAGTCGTACGTTCCGCCTCGATGCATCGTACGCTATATGCGCGGGTTTCCATTACGCGCAAAAACCGTGTATACAAACACGCACATACACACGCATGCACACTGACAATGTATTCGAATGTTCGCGCATGAACACCGTTTGTGGAGTTGTAATTTAACTTTCACGCGTTTTAGGTTTCCCTCTTATTGGAATGGTACGACCTTGGCGAAATAAACCTTGCCTTGCCCGTTGCCATACAATAAAAGTGCGCACGAATCCGCTAACTTACCATTTATAAGACCGTACTCCGATTTGGCAAACTGCTTCCAGGCCTCTAGCGAAGTTTTCGGGTCATCCAGTGCATTTTCGATCTTAATGCGTTTTAACTTTTCTTCATGATTTTCCGGAACTAAAACGATACGAAATGAAGGAGGAAATGGAAATTAAACAATGCACCGCACACATTCGAACGAGATTCCGTGCTGTACATACATTTCTCGAAGCTTAACTCGGTAGGTTCATCTGAACGTCGATGATTGTTTGGTTGTACGAGAGCAATGTTTTTCCCGGCCAGTCCGGGAGATGTTGTGCCGTTGGTGGACCGTTCCTCATCGTTCGCCGCAATAAGAAGCGTTGATTCATTTGTTTCATCATCAATTTCATCGATGCAATTCTGCACCCCACTACCGTCCGCATTTTCACTCCCACCAGACAATCCCGATGGCTTATCACCGTTCTCGGTCGGAGCGGGATTGCACGATTTGTCTAGCGTGGACAGAGATTCAGGATGTTCGTCACTGTCTTCCGCATCACGGTAGGACAAAGTACGCTTTTCGAGTGGCCCGTTAAGCTGTTCCATCCGTTCCATGGTGCTGTTCACATTCCAATGCTCGATGGTTGGCTATTAAATTATCGGTGTCACTGTACGGCCCCTTATCCGAAGCACTGAGTCATGTAATCGAGTACCACCACTTCCAACGCTCCAGTCGCAAACTGGCAACAAGGGAAACCGTTTACGCCGTTCGCACAAATTGCCGCTTATCGATTTTCCACGACGAAACTGTGAAGAGCAGCTGTTTTTCTTTTTTCTCTTGTAGGATCGGTGTTGAAAATTGTTAATATTTTTTTGTTTTTGCTTTTTCTGTGCGACAACCTTTCAAAACAAATCTTTTCATCAAGCAAACTACCCAAGTAACAATTTTGGTAGGCGTCAGTTGGCAAGTTTTCGCCCGAAGCGAAATTTTCCCTTTTTTACAGTTTATTTAAATTTCGTGAGTTTCAGGTTCTCTATTCATAACTAATAAATACTTGAAGCGATCTTTGGAAATGTAAACTACACACTTCATTCTGGAAGTAAATATATCATCTTATTAAGAGGATTTGATTTTAGAAAGCTTATATTAGGAAATTCCTACCATTGTCCAATCGGCTGAGCGGAGAAGCTGGTCTTATGTGTTAAAAATCAGCCGGTTTCGGTTTATAATCGTTTTAAAAATATGTTTTCATGGTATTAGACGTTTAAAAAACATAAATTTTAAAATGAATACTTCAATTAAGATTGATTGGACAACCCTGTAAAGGCATTTATAGGTGTCACTTGAGTGCTAGCGTTCAAGTCGCCCTGTGAATGTTTTTTTCTTTTTCAAAATTTCTACACTTCGTTTGTTTGTAGGAATAAAACCAAGTTTCAATTATCATTTCGTTCGTCTATATTTAAACCTTTCAGCTGTATTAACTCCATACAAAAACAAAACAATGGCTGCAAAAGCACCTTGAACACATAGCAATGATAACGGCCTAAGCTTCATTTCTTGTTTTCAGTTATATTTTTCATAAACTGGATCACCTCGGGATCGCTCATCAAAGAGCTTTTCTTTTGATTTAATATCATCGCAAAAATGTCCATTCGTTGGCTAGACTTGGCGGATTTATCACCCTTATCACACGTCTCCCGGTCATTTAACTCTCCATCCTGATCGGTGGAATTGATACTGCTGTTGGTGGTGTCATTACTGTTTGCTGCACCAGGCGACAGAAGTAGATCGTTGGTTCGTACTCCTATCGGAGCGATTGATGAAACGACTGCAGCGGTAGATGCATTGGACACGTGTTTCGACGCATTTTTGGTTTTCTGCTTTTTCGCCTTGGGAGCACCGGCTCCGTTGGTTGCTGCCGTGGAGCTGTTCTTGTCCTTGGATTCATGTTTATCGTGTGGTGCATCTTTAACCGTTTCCTGCAAACGTTTCTTTACGTGGAGATTGAGTTTTTCCTTTATTTTGATATCACTTTTATCGTCACTTTCCATCCTGATGCTTGTTATCGATGGCGCGTACTTTCACTTTCGTTTCTTATCGTGTGATTGCACTCCGTTTCATTTGTACGATGTAAACAAATGGCGTGAATCATTCGTGGCGGTTCTTTACACCAAACGGCTGCAGCAGCATTTGCTGAAAAGTTTTTAAATCATACCTTTCTTGGTACTTAATTAATGAACACCAATTGCCTTCATCATTCTTTAAAAATCATGCAAGCAAGTGCAAAGAAAACCGAGCTAGCATGATTGTAAACATGACTGTTTTGTGCAGAGAACAACACATGTCGGATCCTTCAACAATACAGGGGTGGTGACACAATAATAAGTATCGTGTTGTTTAAAATGCTTTAATAAAATTGCTACAAAATGTCAGTTTATTTATCTGTTTTAATTTTTTACTAGATAAAATTAAGAAACTATACTCGATCGCACAATTTTTCAAAAACCAGTACGGTTCCACTTAACCTCCCTTATTATTTATCCACGAGCCCTGTAAAGTCGTGCTGTCATTCTCTGAAGCAGCACACATGACAGCTGTCATAATTTTCACAAGCACAGCAAGAGAGTGCGCGCATCAGTCGTGTTGTGGTGATTTTTACTTAAATTTGCTTATAAAAATCGTATTGCAATAGCTTAAAGGTGCGTAAAAGCAAACGGCAACATGTCGGCACACGATCAAATGCGGGCAATGCTTGATCAGCTGATGGGAACTGCTAGAAATGGTAAGTTAAAGTTCGGCAATCCTACACGTACTCCACGAGGCGGAACCATCTTGCTGTGTGTTGGTAGTGGTGGTGTTGGTTGTTTTTATGCGAATCGCAAATTGTTACTCGTTATCAACAAATTCACTCTACGCTTTATCTTCCCACCCCCAGGCGAAACCAATCGGTACTCGGTGAAGTTCTACGACAGCAAAGTATGTAAGAGTTTTTTATTAGGCTGCTGCCCGCACGAGATCCTGGCCTCAACGGTAAGTAATGCTGACGGACAGATGCGATACGTTGTACGCTTAGGTATCAGTGTCTTCCTCTACTTTACACACTCTTTCCAATCTTGTTGCTGTCGTTGACATGTTTTCCTACATGAAAGTATTGTCCAAAATTGTCTGAAAGTAATACAAGTCCAATTAGATTACATGTGAAACAAGCCCATAGCTTTTGTCACCGAGAAGGTTGTGGCAATCGTGTGCGATATGACAGTTTGTGTTTCTATTACTCTATTTTTCCCACCCTTGTCGGTTCTGTTCTATTTTACAGACGGTCACAACCAGTCGCTTTTTCCCCATATTCCAAGCAAACAAAACAAAACAAAAAATCTTTTCTAAAAGCAAACAAGACTATATCCACACTATAAATGATAAGGGATAGCGAAGGTGCGTGTGATTGGTAAGTTGCTCTCACCGCAAACGTGGACACCAATCCGTAAGCTAAACTCAAATCTGTCGGATTCTAGATGTGCATGAGCTATGCATATAAACCAAAACAATCAATTTCATCTTCCGCTTAGGGGGTCCCGACCGTGTATGGTCGTCGTTGTACGTTCGATTGACTCACAAAGTAATGCAGAAAACGTGCATGATAAACGAATCAAACAAAACCTAATCCCCGGGGGGTGTATCGCACAAGTTGTTGTCCGTCCGCAAAGCACAAGCTCCTCTAGCGCACTCTAATGATCATGCACTGATTGATGAGAGAGAAGAGAGAGAAAGAGGGAGATGGTTGGTGATGGGAGATAATACATACTGAAGCAGAGTCGTAAGTACCCTGTACCCAGCTCATCTTCACCTGTGCTACTCAAAGAAATCCTTTAACAGTACCACCTGTCATCCGCTCATTACCGCTCTCCAACGATGCCAACAGTTTAGTTCCCCACTTTACCTACTTGCCCATAAAGCGATTCGCGCAGGAAAACCACCGATAGAAAAGGGGGGTTGCGGTCACTTTAGTAGACAGGCTGCTGCTGCTTCCTGGCCGTACGTAAGTGTTTCCTACTACTTGCCGCAAAACATATCAATATTCCTTTTTTCTAAACAAAACAAACAAACAAAAACTACTCTACCAGCGATAGATGATAATCTGATTTTTGTTGTATTTTGCCCGACGATGCGTAATCAGTGCGCGCGAGTATCCGGATCATGCGAATGCGATCCCACCTTCTTCCCATACCGGCACATAAGCTAAGTTGATCATCATGTAAAAACAAAGCCCCGCGTATACAGTAGTACACATTTAAACGCATCGCGGAAGAAGCGTGTGTGGTCGTGTCACACTAGTTTTGTGCACCCACCCTCCACCCAGCCATTGTCCCCATTGGTCTGCGTTTAGCGTGGTAAATCAAAGCGAACGGTAATCGGTCTTGGGTACGTATTAATAATAACGAAGCGAAACCAAAATCACGAGAGCAAATCCTATTGACTTCATCTGATGGACGGGTACTGTCCTGGTGCGCTTACGGGTACGTAAATAATTTATGTGACTGAAACCAACAGAGTATACGTTACGGATCGGACACACAATTTACAAATCGATCGGTGTTACAGGCGGATATTGTACAGAGAGAAAAAAGGGAGAGATTGAAAGAGAGGATCGATAAAGCGAAGAGTTTTATGTTTGTATGAGGAACATAAAAAGGAACTAGGAGAATATTTCAAAACAGATATTGCTAAAGGAATTCCTTTAAACAACATTATTTTTATACTTGATTGTATAGCTCTATTGGAGTGATCGATAATTTCAGATAGATTTACCAGAAAATCGTTTTATTAGTTGATCATATGTTTATTTCTCTTTTGTAGAAGTTTGATTTCAAATATAAAATTTTATATTAATATTTTTTCTTTAATTTTCAACTCCTAAATAAGAATTCATAAGCACAGTACTAGATACAGAAAGGCAAATATAATACTTTTGGTACGATTGTTCATATTCAAGGGTTAGGAAACATTGTTAGGGAAATATCTGAAATTCACAACATTTAAACAATCATACCGTTGATTTGTGGACGTTTCTCATTTACGTTTAGCTGTATGGTGTTAAATCTTTTGGTGAGTAACAAAACCACATCCAATGTACATTTTACTAGGTTCTTTACGCATAAAAACAAAATTATCGATTACCGTCGATTGTAGCCTTCTTTTTACCAAACTCTAAGCTATTTTTGATTTACAGGAATTCTCATCTGTTGCTTTCGAATGCACCGCTGCACCATCAGGCGAGCCGCTATCATTTAGGGTTGTACCATATTTCGAACGGTGCGTACGAATCGTTTGTTGTATGCGGATGGTGCAGTGAGGGGCAAACTGAACGATGCAATTGAAATTAAAGTGTTACATTACATACGATAGATTTTAAATTAAGTCGCGGTTTACTTGCTCTTTTGGTGTCATGCATGTTTGTGCCACCTGTACTAAACGAACGAGTGTTTTGTTTTTCCTTCTTTTCCATCTATTCCTACTCCGTTCTTGAACGGTGTGTAGCGCATGGACCTTGGCGAATGTCCAAAGGTGCACGATCTTGCCCTGCGAGCCGATTACGAAAATGCGTCGAAGAACAAGGACTATTATTACGATGTTGATGTAAGTATGCAAAGTTAACTGCATTGGATGATCTTGCCAAATATTAAGCGTCGTTTTTGTGCGTTTTTCTCTTCAGGCCATGGAACATCTGCAGGCTTTCATTGCTGATTGCGATCGTCGCACGGAAGCGGCCAAAAAACGGCTCGCCGAAACGCAAGAAGAATTGACCGCAGAGGTAGCTGCAAAGGCTAACGCGGTGCACGAGCTTGCCGAGGAAATCGGCAAGAAGCTGGCCAAAGCGGAAGCACTAGGTGAGGCGGGCCAGGTGGAGGAAAGCATGAAGCTTATGTCGGAGATTGAAGAGCTGCGTTCGGAGAAGAATCGTGCCGAACAGGAGTATCGCAGTTCGATACCGGCAAGCACGTACCAGCAGCAGAAGCTACGCGTGTGCGAAGTCTGCTCGGCGTATCTCGGCATACACGATAACGATATACGGCTGGCGGATCATTTCGGTGGTAAGCTTCATCTTGGCTTTTTGGCCATACGGGAAAAGTTGGCGGAGCTGGAGAAAACGGCTGGACCGCGCCAGAAGGAGCTACGAAAAACGGGACGTGATCGCGACCATGAGGATCGTAGCCGATCGCGGTACGTCGGTGGAAGGGAACTCGATCGACGTTCTCGTGCATTGGCTCGCAGCCGCGATCGTAAGGACACAGGAGGGTAAGTTTGTGTTACGATACAAGCGCGGGGGGTTCAATGTAAATTCTATTTTAACGCGTTTTTTTTTTTGTTTACAGCCGTGAAATTAAACCTGCGGACGAGCGAAAGGATCGGAATGAAGGGTGAGAGTTTTTAACGAAATGGTTAAAATGTTTCACTTACAACTTCTATTTCATTTGCAGCCGCGAACGGGACCGTGATCGAGCCGATCGACGCCGTTCGTCCGATCGTAACACCCGGCGGTCTAGAAGCCGTGATCGTAGCCGCGAACGTGATCGTCACAACGATCGGCGGAGACGGTCACGGTCGCGCGAAAGATCCAGACGGTAAGCATCTATAATCATGTAGACATCCTAACACAAACAGGTACTAGAGGATAGGTAGCCGAAATATAAGCAACATCGATATCGTGAGAAAGTATGTGCGTGTCTGAAGCGTGTAAAGCAACAAACAATAAACACACTTATCGGCAACAACTAGCGAGACGCGGTGGATCCATCTGATCGTGCCGTCGATGGACCGGAGCATCGCTTAATTTGTAAGCATAGTATTTCTTTACTATCATTTCTATTACATTTACCGTTTCTTTTTAAACATGTTCGTTACACACACACACCTTATTGTGTATGGCCCATAGGAAGAGATGGGAAGTGTAAATTGATTGTCCGCTCACATACCGGAGCGATTTGATAGAATTTAATGCAGTCTTTACTCGAGTTATACGATACGCGATATAAGCAGATCTTAAAATTCGCCATTTTTGTGGTTTATTTCTTTTCTTATGGACTTTATTTTTACATCTATTTAGTTTCCAGTTCCAAAATTACTTATGATGCTAAAGTTTTGTTTATCTTCAAAACATCCTTTTATTAGAAGTATAGAGAATCTGTATTTCAACTGTCGAAATACATGTAAAATAATTATAGTCAATCGCTCAATCCAAGAAGAAGGAACAACGTGTAAAATGATATACCGACTTCGGCAAATATCTCTGCAACGCATTATCCGCCTAACTCGGGTCAAGACTGTATATTTGTGTGTGCGTTTTTTTTTTTTCTTCAAAATTATCCTCCTTCCCGGGCGTAGTAGTGTGTTTGACGGTGAAAATGAGTTAAAAAGCAATGCTCTACAATACGATATTTGTAGTGCGTAATTAGTTGCGAGTGTATATTGGATTGTGCTGTCTCTCGTCGAAAATGACTTCGATTCCGACCCAAGTGTGGGCGTGCAACAGAATTGGCGGTTCTTCTGAGTATGTATTTCAAGCGTGTTATGCAAAATTATATTAAGTGTCTAATTGTAGGATAGAGAACGAACTGCAGGAAAGAGGGAAAGTAAGAAAAAATCGACAAGAGTAGGGAGAATCGTTCGTGTATGAGCGATAAACGAACCTAGCATACTGTTTTGTCTTAGTTTGTCTTTGATTTCAAGTAAATAGAACTTTAAATATAAACATATTTCTCGCTTATGAGTCTTATCCATCCTGTCGCCAGACGCTGTTGTGTGCAGTGTTTAATATTTCGATCCTCAAATTTGTTAGTGGTTTTGATTTTTTGGTAAATCCAAGACTATTTTTTCATCTTTTGCATGAAAGTTCACTTGTTATTGGTTTTTGGTAAAGTGAATCCGCGGTGTATTCGAGTGGAATACATTTTTTTTCTTTTTTAAGTAAGGAACCACACAACACTTCAGGTTTTGTATAGAAAGCATTACGGCAAATACAAATTTAGCAGATAAGCATTTTAACAACTACCTTTAATGAACAGTCTGTACCATCCCATACAGATTTTGTAGCTGTATTGAACGGAATAAAGTCGAGAATACGTGTCAATAATTGTTTGTGTTGTATTTTTCAAGAAGCAGCAAATGGGTTGGATCCCGAAACATCCGAAATATAAATGCGTGTCAATTTATGTGTAAGCTACTGTAAAGTATCAACAATCGGCTGGCAACACTGGTCCGTCCGGTGTCTGACGTGTTTCAGCTGACGTTAGAATGTTTTGGTCGGCGTCGGCATTTTTCATCAGTGGAGGTGGCAAAAACAAGAGTACGCCCGCTCGATCAACATCAAAAGCGTCCTACGTATTCCCGTACGAGCTAGACGTGTTTCTTGTTAGTTGATCGGATTTTTAAATAATGCAACGTTAATACAATCCGCACAAGGTTTCAGTTGCAACAATGTTGACCACCGAGTTTGTCCAGCTGGCGCTGCTATTCGGTTCCGGATCTATATTTTTTCTTTTCATTGTGGTAAGAATGCAACGGTGCAGCGAGGAAGGGAACATGCAAACTAAATCTTAATAAACCTCCTTTTTGCAGCTAGGGATAGTGCTTAAGGTGACAACGACACCATTTCCAACGATAGTACGACACAGAGATGAAGAGTACTACATCGATCCGGCTACGGGTGATGAACGACTGTTCGCGTCGTTAGACGACAAACCGACGCTGAAGTTGAGTGTGATAGTTCCCGCATTTGATGAGGAAAAAAGACGTAAGTCTCACGCTTCAAAACTGAGGTTTGGAGTCTTTTTTTAAATAGTTTTATTCTGTTTTCCAGTGCCCCTTATGTTGGATGAATGTTTAGACTATCTGGAACAACGTGCCCAAAAAGAGAAAGACTTCACCTATGAGGTGATCATCGTAAGCGATGGCAGTCGCGATCGTACGGTGGAGGTAGCGATGGACTACGTCGAATTGCACGGTGTAAACAAGGTGCGCGTTCTGGACCTGGTAGAGAACCGTGGCAAGGGTGGTGCAGTTCGTCTCGGCATGCTTAGCAGCCGCGGTCAGTTTCTGCTCTTTGCCGATGCGGATGGAGCGACAAAGTTTGCCGATTATGCGAAACTTGAACGCAGCATGGTACAGATGACTGACTCCGACTGGAAGCGAGATGCGTTAGCGATCGGTTCGCGTGCCCATCTGGAGAAGGAAGCCACGGCGCAACGAACAATCTTCCGCACGATCCTAATGCACGGGTTTCACTTGCTGGTGTGGACGTTCGCGGTGAAGAAGGTACGGGACACGCAGTGTGGATTTAAGCTCCTTACGCGCTCGGCCGCCCGGAAGCTGTTTCAGGTGATGCACGTCGAACGATGGGCATTCGATGTGGAGCTGCTGTTCATTGCACAGTCGTACAACATTCCGATCGAGGAGGTGGCGGTAAACTGGACGGAGATCGAGGGTTCAAAGTTGACGCCGTTCTGGTCCTGGTTGCAGATGGGTCGGGATTTGATGCTGATCTGGTTCCGATACGCGATCGGTGCGTGGCAGTTGCGAAAAGAACATGTGAATTGAGCAGTGTAGCGGGAGCTTGTTAGGTTTAGTTTTTGAAATTTTTTCATTTGCGATAGGATAGTTTGTGCACCAGAATGATCTAAATGTAGAGTTGTAGATGAAACAGACGGAATAAACTTAAGCAAAATCGTAGCTTCTATACCCATTTCGGTCTTTGCATGTTGTATAACAAATGGAGATATTTATCTTTCGTAGAATAATTGAAATAAACAATTAGCGCATCTCAGACCTTATGAATACATTTAATTCTCCATCAATTCCTTCATGTTTAACCGTTTTTTTTGTGGAAAATTATCATCCCCAAAAATTAACCCTTCTGTACGTGCGTCATGCCTGACGTTTCGCTCAAACGTAAACAAACCCCCAGGCCAGCAGCTGTCAAAACAGACCGCGACTACAGTACAACAACCGCAGAGAAGAAAAACATTGTTCTTGCGTACAGTTTCGGTAAGATGCCTGTTTCGGTGACGATAAAATAGTGTTTCGGTATACTAAGTGGTTCGTGCGAATGTGTTTAGGCATGCAAAGCGAATGGTGTAAATGTAAGTGATATCGTTGGCGCACAATGTGAACTCCGCAACATATACCTTATCTGTTGCATTCTGGTGCGTAAGTTCCAGCACATGCGATCGTGCCCGATGCCAAAACGAAAGGAGAAAAGAGTGCTGTGATTTTATTAAATTACGTTTAGTACCAATTCTGTGTGCGTGTGTGTAAGCGTTTATTGTTTAAAAAAGAAAACCTGCCGGGAATACCCATCCGTGTCGTGTATCGTACCATACACACAGAACGTACAACAAGAAAAAAAAATCGTCGCGGTTCGGTGGTGTCTTGTCGTTGTCCAATTCAGTTGCGTGCGTAGGCTGACCGCGGAACCAAGTCCTTAACGAGAACGTACCGACGGTGACGACGACGGCGACAGTGAGTGTTTGCGTTTGTCGCGATCGAACGCGTACTGTTCCGGTTAGCCTCGGGAACGGCGCAAAACACGTCCCCGGAAAGGCCGGTCGTAGGGCACAGCCAAGGATCACATGTTTCGCGGGTCGGTCGAGCGGTACGTCTGGGCGATAAGTGGGTGCGTGTGTGCATCACAATCAGCTTCATTGTGACGATTGACGATCGAGAACAGACGGTGCGGTACGGTTAATCTAGTGAACATCGGAACATCGCACACACATGCGAAACATGTGCGGAAGAGAGAAGTAAAGAAAGCATTTATCACGGGAAGAGTAGGCACTGATCGGTTTGATCGTACAATTTAACGTTTCTATTCGAACGTTGATCATCATTACACTTCGGGTGTTCGATGCCAACCCTCCCAATGAATCAGCTGTAAATAGTAATGAGCTCTATTAGCTAGCATCGCACATCTTTCCTTCTGCACCTGCACCATTCAATTAAGCCAGATCACTTTCACTTGCTATTCTCGTTTTAGTAATTATCTCCTATCTTTGCTGTTGTTTCTTCACCGTAGTTGAGCTTTATCGTAAATTTCATAAAGAGCATTCCGGCACTTCCGATCTAGAATAAACAAAGGGGCTCGTCAGTATTCAGCGTATTACCGAATTAGTGGATCAATTCCAGCGGAATGGCAAACATTTCCGGATGGTAACACCGGCGGACCGGTTTTCTTCGTGTCCCGTGGACATGCGGTCTCAAGATGGACGGCAGGTTACGTCGCGTTACACTCAACAGCCAGCTGACTCACCGGTAACCGGTGCACGCTGCTTGATTGATCTCAAAACGCCTCCCGAAGAACCGGATGCCAGTGAAGGGCATTATATGACGGGTGACCGTACCTTTAACGCTTGTGATATCACGAGCGTGGAATGCATTTCTGCACAGGCATCCCTGAATGGCCATGGGACCGGGATACAGGTGCGGTGTGGTTATATAAATTCCACCACACTCCGGGCACGATCCGGGATGAATGTTGGATGGGTTTAAATGGCAAGTGTTTTTTCTTCCTTTGCCGGGTGAGTCATCGATTGCGATTGTGGGAAACTTCTTTGTTTGGTGCTTGGTGGCTTTCCAGTGGGTCAATCAGAAAGTGGTTTAAATTGCCAATTCGGTGGTACTAGAGCTGTCCTTACTTGGGCGTGAATTTGGGGAGCCTGGTACGAGTTGCAAAACGTTGAAATGTTCTTCAAGATCTCACAATCAATCAATTGGAAAAATGGCAATTTTTTGCGCGTAGAGCTGTGTTATTGAAGTGCAACATGTTTGCCGACAGTGGTACAGGTGATAAATTTATAATTTATACTCAACCAAATGAAAAAGAAATGGCTCATGTCTCTTTTTAGCATCCATTTACTTACTACTCGTCTATGTCCAAATGCCCCGGTATCAAGGCGACATCATTCTTGTGCAAATTTAGTCGCTCGATCGTCTGCAATCTGTTTTCGCTTCGGAAACGAAAAAGTGGACACTTCCTAATCGGATCCTGGTACAGCATACCGAACAAACCCCACGGATTCTGAGAACCGTTCCCGATGGTGGGTCTGAGAAACAGCGAGTCAAATCTCACCCGATTGCGAGGAAAATAAATATATAATAAGAAAAAAAAAGCCCCCAACGTGCCAGAACTCGGACGCGTAACGCGTCCTGTTTTGCCGATCGGTCGATCGGTTCGCGGTACGCTGGCAGAATTAATTATGCCATTGTATCGGGCGGGTGTTTGTTGTGTGCGTTTTTTTTTTGCTACCTTCTCCCGACTCCTACATCGCACCGAAACGATCGGTGACCATTCGGGAGGTCTACACGGGTGACCACCGTCCCACCGTGTGCTCCGGTCCTTTACTTCACAACTTATGGTTTGACCATTGCCTTTTTCGCGCTAATGCGCGTATGCAAATGAACCGGTTCCGCAGCGCGTTCCGGCGGCGGGAT
>KI423024.1:0-31840 GCA_000473375.1 Anopheles culicifacies | reverse complement strand
TCTACAGTTTATTACTTGATTCGTGGCGTGCAGCCCTGGCCGTTCCTAGTGAATTAAAAATACAAAAAAAATCATATCCACTTTTACTGACGAATCAGTCATTCGACTCATTACACGACTCCTTGAGGATTTTCCAAAAATTCGCCCACCCTAAAAGGAGCACTGGTTTGGAGCGGTTCGGTGGCCGAGGAGACCGAGGCGCCGGTCTTTAAACGGGCAGAACCGAGGTTCGAATCCCATTCGGGCCGTTCCCCCGGTACGCAGGTCTGACTATCCTGTTGGGGGGGAACATACAAGTCACGAAAGCCAGAAAATGTAGGCACAGATAGAGCCACAGAAGAAGAAGAAAGAAAGGAGCTGAGAACTGAGTCTCCAAGGATTCACCAATAATAATAATTTAATCTAAATTTAAACTAAAAATGAAATAAATCAATTTTAATGTTTACGGACATACTCTTCGTACTTTAATAAATATAAACTTTAAGTTTTAAAAAACGTTTCCATTTAAAAGTCATCAGCTTTCATCTATCCTTGCCTCGATAAACTTGACAGGTGACCGGTTTTCTGGGCTAATCCTCATTTCTTATTTCAATTGATATGCAATATTAATTGCATACCGTTACCATACCGACCAGGTGCATCGGTCCGGGTGGAAATGTTTAATTTCAACATCAATAAATACTCGGTTTGCCGGTGCATACATAAACACCACCATCCATTTCCAGCATGCAAGCAATACAAATGCACAGATTGGTGGAAAATTCCGCGAAAATACGTTGCCTCTATGTTGTGTGGTGTGAGTGAGGGAAAATAAAATTGCGAAATGTAGACAACAACGGGGAAAAAAAGTTTGAATTCTCAATCATATCATATTTCCATAT
The DNA here is from genome assembly GCA_000473375.1 of Anopheles culicifacies. Classification (NCBI taxonomy): domain Eukaryota; kingdom Metazoa; phylum Arthropoda; class Insecta; order Diptera; family Culicidae; genus Anopheles; species Anopheles culicifacies. The sequence continues at coordinate 30,959 of KI423024.1, read as the reverse complement.
TCCACTCTATGTGGTCGTGAGCGCACCACACCCAAACCATGCTGCCAAGGTCTGCCCTTCAGGATGGGTTCCCTAAAGCGATGACTTATTTCACGAATCAATTTTCCATTTCCCAGGTTCCGGTACAACGAAGGGGATATGATGTGAGCCAGCAACCGATAGGGGGATACCTCAAAAGCAACCACAAGTGTAGCGAGATTAATGATGGCCGATTTTTCTCCACCGCCCGGGTTTCTGGTTGCTTCCTTCATCATTAAACGAACATTTCTATCAATCTGGGGGTTGAACTTGTTTTTTTTCTTTCCTCAGTGCGGATGGTTACCTCAAACGGTCCCGCCAGCTTGCCGACAGGCAATAGCTTTAACTCAACCTGTTTAAGGGTTTGATTAAGCTGGGGCGTCTCTCGAAATCAGAACGTTTTTTCATGATTTCAGATCCCACTCGTACGGCGCACCATGATAAAGTAGAATCTACTTTATCCTTTTCTCCTATCACAGTTTTAAATCCTTCTACGCTCTGCCTTCCATTACACAATAATCACGATTGAATTTAACGATTGACGTATATTCATTTCCAGCACACAACCATCAAGGTCGGTGGTTTAGAAAAGGTAACAAACGGATCACAACTGATGTGGGGCATACTTCACAACCGTTTCCGGGGATAAAAGTGAAGGGATCAAACTGTCGCTGGGACTTTATTTAAATTTGCTTAGTTGGATTTTCGTCCCAAGCATGGTGAAGTGTTTTTGGAGATTTGGAGACCGGAACTGGGTCTTGAGTCTTTGTCGTCTTTGTGAGTCAATTTGTATGGAAAATGCTGAGTTATTCGCTTCCTTTTTAGTTGTTTAAAGTGAACTTATTTCTCTCTTTTGATGTTTATAATGTACAAAACAGAGTGTAGTACGCATTCTCTCTAGCGGATATTTATGTTGTTTTTGTTGAATTACTCCCAGAGGTTTGGCCATTGTTTGCTATTCCATATCGTTTATTCAATCGCTTTTTTTAAAAACACAAATAAAAGTGGTTTGGAAAAAGCGTGGAAATAGGCTGAAAAACAATGGAAGCTAGGCACGAAAATAACCTAAACAATCTGTGCTTGTACTTTAGCGTACCTACATCTGGAACGCTGCGGATTCGCCTTGTGCGCCTGAAAGTTATGCATGATTTATGACACAGTCGGTCACAACGCAGCACAACGCCATGACCGTTGTCCGGTTATTTCTTTGTTATTTTTTCTCGTTTCGGAGGAATTTATTTCGTTTTCATTTTATGCCACTAATGTACTAAAAAATAACCGTTTGTTCGAACCATGCCACATACAAGAGAGAATGTCAGTGTAAATGAATTAAATTCCGAAGCTGTTACTTAACAGCAATGCATTTGGGACGGAAAAACACGAGCGTGGCTATTTCCTATTCCCTAACAAAATATATCCAAACGGATCTCACAAATAAACATTAAACAATCTTTCTATTTGGCCGTTTACTCACATTACTCACAGGACAGTGGATTGGTTTGCATTTGTTTTTTTCCAAAAAGATCAACAAAACACACACACACAAACCAAACGGGACGGATAATGAACGGGACAAACACGAACAACAAGAACGAAGAACACAAAACTGCATGCGGAAAAATACTTTTGTAAAACGTATCAAATTTCATTCCAATTTGCGCAAAAATGGGCGAAACTAGTTGATGGTGCTTGTTCGGTTGAGATGAGGAGGAGGAGGAGGAAGAAAAGGTGGTGGCCTTACACGGTATGATGACGATGGGATGGTAGTCTCGGAAGGGTGATAAATAAACTCAAACGATACAAAAATATAGAAAAAAAAACAATCCAATAAGGCAAACAGATTAATGCACACGGCTCGGAACCGGAGCGAGTGAACGGAGGGACAGAGTGTTCGCGCTGTCGTGTGGTTGTTTTGTTCTTATATGCTTCGTTTTATTTTATCAATAATTGGGGCTTATTGATCGAAAAATTTAAACTATCTAACATGCTTGCTTGTGCTAAACTAGGTATTATTATCGTATCGGGGCGCCACGACGTCTGGCTAAACACGTTTCACATGATCGTTTTGCCAACAAGCTTTGCGTCTATTTTCTCTAATTTATGCGTTCGCTGTAAAATGTCCCTGTGTTTTTTATGTCGGACTTATGTGAAGCTTTCATTACTATTGCATGATTGTTAACTATTTGAGATGGAAGTTAGCTTAAAAAAACAACTCGAATCGGTAGGAAAGCATTGTAGTGATTTGTTTAAATAAATATCTTAAAACCCTAAGCAGACTGACATACTGACACCTTCATAGGGAACACTTTCTTGCAGGTTTGTACATACATTATTCGAGACCATAGGACGGCGAAGAAGCTGCATTAATTATCGTCGCAAAGCCGTACAATGGAAACATGAAAGCCAATTTCACAGTTTGTAGTAAAAGCTTCAATTGATATTGTGCACACTCGAAAGCAAACGGATGGCATCTCATCTCATCTCAGTACAGAAAAATTTCGTTTCGAAAACGTATATCTATCTACTTTAAATTGCTACACAGCTTATCCAGTGCTATAGATCGCTCCTACCCTATATATCCATATGTTATTAATAAACGTATCTAATTTTAAGGCCACATTTTTAAAATTAAAATATATATTCGCGCTAATCATCACAAGGTTTACTTTATACTTGTATTGTTACCGTGTTCCATGCTGTAATTCGCGGTTTTTTGTATTTTTACATTTGCCAATTAGTTTTGCACAACAGGGGACATCCCTACCGCGCTTGTAATGTATGTACATTCCATTTGTTTATTTTCTTTTTTACTTCTTTTCCTACGATACTTTCGGAAGCCTCTGTCTAGCAGCGGGGAGTTACACATTCATGCGTACGCGAAAGAGAGTATTATTTGTTGCTTATTCGACTTGCTTTTCATACGATTATGTTAACCTTAACAGCAAGCAATTATTGCCCGCTGGTTGTTTGCTAAAGAAGACTGGAAATACTAACAAAGAAAAGTACGTTCTAGCGAAGGACAGAGCAATAGTTATGAATATGTCGAAGTTTCTGGCTTTAGCTACGCATTGCGCTGTTACGAAACGAATTTATTATTATACGTAAACTCCTGTTGTCAGTGCCGGTATTTTAAAACAAAAACATAGATAATTTACATCACATTACAGCAGAAAAAGAAAAGAAAAGCATCCACGTAGACACGTAAACAAACTTAACGCATACCTTAACTCTAGCTAAGAATGAACAAATTTGGCTAAACAAAGAAACACACTAAATGTAGTGCAACAGTGGAAACTATTCCCAACACTAGTCGGACAACACGATCCCCCTAAGTAACACACGGCTGCAAGGTGTTGCACGTGTATAAATGTTGTGTTTGAATCGATTTTCACCCGAGAACCGTTGGCAGTTTTGATAGCAAAGAACGGGAAATGCAGAGAGTTATGGGGGTTTGCTCATATTTTGACGGACGCTTGGGCGTGTGTATATATGCATACATCGACATTCGGTGTTGATGAAGAATTAAATTGCATTTCATTACTTCTGTGAGAAGCGCGTGCGTAACTAAACGTGCAGTATATTGTATGCGCCGGGTAGGGTTATGGAATTTGTAATGAATGAACACGAGAGCATTTAAATTCAGGCAATCTAGCGCGCGACGCTAGAGCTATAATTCTACGGCAGGAGCATAAATTGACCCCGGCAGGATCATTGGTACAGCCCCAGCAAGGATGAACACAACAGTACTGAACTAAGGAAGATAAACGCTACAAGGATGCAAAAATCACGAAACAAAGCGATGGCGGTTGGTGGTGGTGGTGGTGGTGCTTGGATAGTTTATGATGGTTGATGATGACTTCCGGGCTGCATACATGATCGGGGAACACAGAGCGGGACAGAGAGAGAGAGAGAGTGGGAGAAGAGCGTGTGGGCGAGCAGCGACGAGCGTACGCGAACACGGGCGCATTAGGATAATAACACACATACACAACAAACACAACACACACACACACAGAAACGGTAGCAGAGAGTGGTTGGGAGAGTGGGTTGGGAAGCTCACAGTACCTCCGTATCGTCATCGTGATCGTCGTTCTGTAGCTGCTGGCGTCCATTCGCCGAATTGCGATTGTGCTGTCGCTTTGGATCGAACGCATCGACCACGATCTGTTCCGTGCCCTTGATTTCCGCCCGACAGAAAGGACAGCCCTGGAAGAAAAGGCAATGAAAGGAGCGAAAAACGTCACATTAGCTTCTTTCAGAACGATGTGTGGCGCGCATCTGCCAACTTCAACCATGAAGGTCGTACACGGCACGTACCTGTCCCTCCGAGTCCACCTGCCAGGCTGTTAGACAGGGCGTACATAGCAGATGGCCACAAGGTTCGATGCGAATGTCCTTATCGTTTTCTGCACAGATTTTGCACAGTTGGAAGGTGCTTCCTGTGAAGTGATGGATAGAACAGTCAAATTAGAAAAGGTCAAACGGTGTCCTGTGGCGTGAGGTGTCTAGGCTAACGTACCCATTTCGCAGTAGAGTTCATACTGTTCCTGCGTCACGGTGATATGGTCTTCGAGCGGACTCTGCACGGCGAACGACAGGTCCGGATTGTTCGGTTTGCCATCGGGGTATAGATAGAACCCTTCCCTGTGGTGCCAAAGAGCATGAAAAGAGAGGACATTCAAAAAAAGAAAATAATAAAATACTTCTTTACAGAGAGATGTAGCGAGGAATGCCTTGAGTAAGAGTGAGTGAGTGAGTTGAATACTTGACATTAATGGCTGGATTCTATTCATCATTAAGTGTTTTTTTCGTGAATTCTTATCGCTTCAACTCACTCACTCATACACACCGCGACTCACTCCTTTAGGATTATAAAGAGTGAGTCGTTAATCGGTGCAGTGAGTGAGTGAGTCACAAGATCCGAACTCGCTGAAAAGAGTGATAATTCCCATCTCTAGAGAGATACAACACGTTCGTCCATCGCTTACCTATGGCCATCTAGTAAAGCTTGACATAATGACTTATTCTGCGGGATCGTCTGCAGGATTTCGCCCTCTTGCGTCACGTACCCTATCGCCCACTGCCCTAACCGTGTGCAGGACAATCTGTCGTGGATGGAACAAATGCAATTAAACCATTAATAATCCACCAGTTTCGCCTTTCATTATATACGTCGTCGAAACATTTGCGAAGCAACGCTTGGACCAAGTTTTTCTTTTTTCTTTTGTGTCTCACCTGAAAACATAACTACCAGCCTTAGTGATATACTTTTGTAAGCGTGCTTTGACTTCGTCGTAGGTTAGGAAAGCTACGTAGCCCGGATGGGTCACAGCAAGGATTTGCCAATTTCTCAGCAACGTATTCCAGGGTTGAAACAGCCTGCAAAAGATGGAAACATGATGCAAAGATTAATATATTGTTTTTTCCGAGACAATTTACGATCGTTACACATTACCTTGTAAACACATCAAATTCAAAATTTGATATATAATCATTGCACGTTAAGTCTATGGTGGTTTTAAGCGCCATCGCTTCCAGTCCGGAGGAGATCGGATGCACTAAGGATAGCTCGAACCGGAACAGTTTCCACGGGACGAGCGTGCTGTTGGAAGAGAGAGAGAGTGGGAAAAACAAAGATGGATGTTAGTGATTGGTTTATACAATTTACAAATGGCGATAAGGAAGATTTAAAAATAGTCATTCTGCTGATTCTTGGTCTATTTAGAACAAATTTTCCTTTCGTTGCCTTCTGTCTAGTGCTTCTGCATTTAGTTTTCCGGACTCCAGTTGATTGATGACACTTTGCTCTACTTAAAAGCACGTTTAAAACCGTTCTCCTTTATGATAATGATGGTTTCAAGTGCACTTGTTATCAGTTTTAAAATGTCTTTCATGTCACCAGCGACACAGCGAAACGGTAGCAGAATCGCAAACAATTCTACGGGTCGTTTGGTAATTCCTCGCGCCCCCCCGAACGCCAAAGCCGGGGACGACTTCGTTAATGTAGTAGCCTCTTGAACTGATGATTAATTCGTAGTCCGTAGGCCACCAGCAGCAGTGGCGCGAACGAGCGAGTGGGAGCGAACCCGTAAAGTAATTAGACAGTGCGTCATGAATAATTACAAATCACTCGTGCCCGAAGGTGCGCACATCGAAGGAAAGAAACATAGCGAAGTAGGAAATAAAAAAATGAATGGAAAGTTACACACAAACGAATCAATTCCTCATTACGCTGTACGATTTTATTTGTAGCCTGTGTGCGCGCCTGTGGACGGGATTTGTGAAGAAGAACTAAATTTCAACCATTTGCTTCCATTTTATTCCACTTCATTAGCGCCATCGTTTGGATGAGGGATACTGCCTCCGAGCAGACACAGCAGAGAGACAGACATCGACCGGCGTCGTCTTAAGACTCATTTTATTTCACCTTGAAGAAGCACCTTCCTGCATTCCGGCGTGCACAGCCACCATGGCAACCCTCCACCCCCCACCAACCCCCGTACACACCTTTACAACCACACTTAAGGCTTAATGATGCTTTTCCACCGTCTGCAGTCCGGAACGGTTTTGATAAAATGGAACTTGCGGGTGCAGGAAATTCTCATCATTAAAAACTCATCCCTTCATGCACATACACGTATGATGATGGCCGACCACCGGTTGTGTTGTGATGGTTAGTGAAGAATCGTTGCGCCATGTTGTGGCACACCATCATCATCGATGTTTGAATTTCTCAGACTACTGCTGGGACATTCTATAGTAGGAAGTAGTACCCATACCCCGAGCTCGCTGTCATTGCTTTTTTTTGCCGCACACGTACTTCGTTCGATATTCGTAAAGTGAATGAAGTGGTTTTGTGCTTGTGATTCGCAATACGCGGGCGGGAGCACAGACTAGAGAACCGTACATCGAACATTTCTCCCACAATGGATGTAGATGATAAGGGACCAACATTGACACACCGTCGAAGGTAGTACGAGCCTTTTTCCTGCGATTTAATGATGGCTTTTGCATCGCAAGCAGTGCAGAGTAGTGATGGGAAAGTTAGAATGAATTCGCGAATTCCAACTCCTCGATGATCAGGTTGCTTATTTAGAGCTCGTTGGATCACTCTGGTTACATCGAACAGCTCTAACTTTGAGTACTCCGATTACTCCAGTTGCGGTTCAAATGGTAGGCGTAGTAGGTGGTCGCCAAAGACCCTGAAGAGTCGCGTAAAACAATGAAGGTTATATCAGGTCACCAATAAAATAGGATACTGAAAGCTAGTCTACATTTTGGGTCCTCTTCAGATTCATTCTTCAGATTCTGACTGGCTTCAGGTCTGGCTATTGGTGCTGGGTCTCAATCATCGTTCCGTTTAGAGCATTTACAGTATTATTCTGGAGTACAGCAAAGCACTCCAATTACTCTGGATTACTTCGCAATCTCGCCGGAGCCATGTCCAATTGATATAGAGTCAACCCACAGTAGAGAAATCAATATTTTTCGCTTCACTAGTGAATACTCGCCAAGCAAGACACCATGTGGCAGAAAATAATAGACAGACACATACGAACTGTCAACTTTATCGTTACTAAAGCAGATATCAGAGAACGAGTGTCGTTAGTCTAAAACCCTTTTTTGGGGAACAAAATTAGCGTAAGATTATATACCCCGACCAAATAAGATGTAAATGATGGGGGATTTTAAAATATTACAAAAACATAAACAAAAACCTCACTTCATGTAACAAATGGTATGTTATCCTTCACTTCGTCTCTTGCTACCCAAACCAACTAACAAACACAACAACCTGCACAACAAAACCCACACACAAAGGGACCAACTTCAATGCTGACTGGCGCAGGGGGGGCAGGCGAGAGGAACAGGTTGTTACGAATTCTGTCATTTGTTTGCAATTTTGCGCCCACATCCTGTGTTCCCATTTTATGTTCAGGGTCGAACACAACACACACACACAGGTGGCGCGAGAGAAAAAAAAAAGAAAGGGAAAAAGGAAACCTTCGAAAACCCACGGTCAAGAGAGATGTATCTACCATCCTCTTTTTGGTGGCCCCGCAGTCCAGTGTTGTGTGGGCAAGCCGGGCCGCATGCTTTACGATTCCTCCTGCCACGACTCGTAGGTGCGTGATTTGGGGTGAAGAGGGGGGTGAAAGATTTTCTTCTCACACACATACACACAAATAAAAAAAAGGAACAGAAACGAAAAGTGATTCTTGGAAGCATTCTGCTCGGATGCTTCGCATTGTTGTGTTGTGTTTTGGGTAAATCATAAAAAAATGAATAATAAAAACCGATGCTCTCACACAAATCCTTCACCACATCCACACCAAGTGCTCAGTATATGGGAAGAAAAAAAAAACCATCTCCCACCTTTGGTGATGTTTTATTTATTCTTTTTTTCTTCTTTACGTGAGGACACCACCGCCAGTTTGGAAAAAAAGTTAGCAAAAGGCACACGTCCATGTCGGCGAAAGGAGCAGCAAACGAAAAAGAAAAATACTCCAAACGGTACCATCCATGTAATAACGGTGCAAAACAAGTGACAAAATGGGACCAGGTCCTTGTAGGCACGGCGACACAGTAAGATTTGCTTCTTTTCTAAATTTTTCCACACCTTTCTACTGCTTGTTTATGGAGTTTGTTTTTATTTCCTCGGAGGAAGAGCATACGAACGGGTTGGCGTAAACTCAAGCAGGGCGGCGGCAGCAGCAAAAAGCAATCACTTTTAATTTACTTGCCAGCTTTTAATGGATGTGCTTTTTGCCTCTACGTGCCACATTACTACACCGGGCGCTGTTTTTCACTTTGCGTTGGTTTTTAGAAAAAAAAAAGAAGGATTTCCTGTCACACGTGGAAATCCACACACACCCAGTCGTTGGTGTGTTTCATGACTTTCTCACTGCTCACTCTGCAGAGATTTATTTTGCAATTTGTTGTTTTTATTTCACAAACCCAGTCTGGCACTCAGCCGGGCACACTTGTGACACATGCTTCACTTTTAACAACATCCCCCAGGTAAGGAATATAATACCAACGTACGGATATAGGGATGCCAGGCAGGACGAGTGCTTCCTAAGCCTTTTACGTTCGCATGGAGGAGTGAGTGATGGACGAACGAAAACGAAAAAAAAAAGAACAGGTTTACTTTCATTAAATTACACCCCCACTGCCTTCGAGAACACACGCAGAAGCACAATGAAGTGCATAAATCAATTAATGTAGGTTGTGCTTTCAACGCGGGACTCCGGGTTTTTTTCTTCCTATTCCCGTCCATTGGACACAAACTAATGTCCGGAACGTACCGCGGTCACACTGTGGCCCTTGAAATGGAAACAGATGGAATAAAAAAGACGCCAACAGCGAGAGAGTTAGCCTATCGTAGCTGTGGTGCCAGAGAAGTCAATAGAATGGAAAAAACGGTCTAAAGGATGAGAAGAGAACAATCCTTTCCCAAGCATACAGGTTTGATATATTAAATTAATGAAATCTGACCTGAAGATAATGATCAGTCGCGTTTTAGAAAGGAACTGCAGCACCATGGAGAGTTAGAAGTGAAACCCCGTTTCGTTTGGAGACTGCAGACGAGGATAAAGGGTTGACCCAAGAATGGAAGAAGAGGCCACCGCACGAGGAACCGACGAATGCAACGATGTGAGCTGTTAATTTACCTCCGCCGCATCTTGGAGTTCTCGTTTGACAATCCTCCCAAAGCTAGAGCTCGTTTTTATTCGATTCTTATCTGGATGAAGTTATGTCTTCACATTCGCCCAGTGACAGGATGTTGCGTTGGGAGGTCGTATGATCGAGATAATTTCATAACGGACCCCATGGAAATATGTGACCTTTATACTAGAATATCTTCATGTTGTTTCCTAAAAATTCTGGAGCAAATCCTCATTTCTGTGAGTAACAGAGAGCGTTTGTAGAGTATCATCTATCACAAGAAATCCTGGATGGTACGTAAATAAAATGCATCACACATAATAAAATATCACCTCGAAACAGTTTACTTCATGCACTCCGGCTCCATTTATAAGACTGGAGCAAAACTGGCCGCTTATCGTACACCACGTCGTTGCAAAGCAAGTAAGTGGATAACAAAGTGAGTACGACGGTTCGACGCGCCAGCTGGTGACAGCTTGATGCACTTTTCCAGCAACCCACCGAACCATCGGACCATTGTGTGTGTGGCGCGTGAAACCAAATCCCCCCGGACGACCTCCCGCGCGGCACGAAGCAGATGCACATTAAATGCACATTACTCTCGAGCTGTAACTGGGCTGCAAGTTTGTTAACAAACTAAGTAAAAGTAAAAATAATACACCAACCAACAAAGCGATGGAGACGATCGTGTCGTGCTATCTCTTGCGCGGACAAGATGTCCTGTTACTCGCACCAGCTTTGCTGCGTTGTCTAGGAGTTTGCAACGTCGCTACGTCGAGTACCTTTCTCACGATGGAGTGATGCACTCTGTAGCAGAAGGAAGTAAGAGCCTGATTTACGGGCTGTAGGAATAAAGAGGACTTCCGGACAAGGGTAACCATTTGGTGGTGGTGTTGGCATATGCATTTGTAGTGTGCATCTTGAGCAGGAGAGCGTTCGCACTGGATGTGGATGTAAAAGTTGTGTTGTGTTTACAGCAGCCACGAGTGGAACCGACGGGCGTTTCAACTTAACCAAGTCATTCGTTTGCTCTTGGTTCGTCAAACTCCAAGAAGAAATGACAGCATAGCAATTTAACTTTGTGCGCGTCGTTTGTTGGTTCTTCTTCCGAAAGGTTCGTCCAGCACCGAACGCTTGACAAGTGCTGCTTAGCGGCGACTGGATGCAACAAAGTGACGTTAGCAAAGTATTAAACACTCACTTTGCAGCGAACGCTGTAAGTTTCATCCGCAACCGATCACTCGGAAATGGATTAACGTCATAAGGGTGATTCTGGAAAATGTTCGAAACATCAGCACTTGGATGGAACACAATGTACCAACACGAACATCGATTGAGTGGAATTTATTGAACGTGTGGATATATAATGTCAACTGTAATAAACATTCCGGAAATGTACGTACTGTTGGATCTTCCGTAAAGCTCATCACTTGTTGGATAAAATAATCTTTCCCCGCAAACAGAAACCCCCAAATGGAACAACAGCCAACACCACCGCGCAGGTATGTACACTGTTTATCGAACAGTTGCACATGTTTTCAGTCCATTTCACCATCATGTTGATTAGACGCGACACCGGGGACAGACCATCGAGTGTGAGTGGCATCGCCAGGTATTCTGCGAAATTGAAGAAGTCCTGGAAATGACGTTCCTAAAACTCCTGCAACAAAACACACAAACTATAATGCACAGCTTCTTCTGGCTGCGGGAGAAGCGGAGAAAGTTCTCCGGAAGGTGAAACCATTCGCAATGTAGGCGATTCTAGCAAAGTGAGTACGGGCCCGGGATTGTTGCTAAGTTCTCGTTTACCGGTACACGGCTGCTGGCGGTAAAAGCACAATCTATAGGAACGAACACCCTCGGGTGGGTTGTTAATGGTGAAGTTTCATTCCGGACCACCCGCCAAATTCTTACGACACGTGTCAGGGCAGGGAAGAAGGAAGTTCTAGTGGTATACACACACAAGCAAACACCAATCTTGCTGAAAGTAAAACCTCACATTGTGGTTGCTTAGACCAGCACTCTGACTCTGGTCCGTGCGGTGAGTCTGTTTGGGGGGAGGAAGGATATGTTATAGTGTACAGACGAAGAATTGCAAAGAACATTAATAAGAGCTTTAAGTGGGAAATTGAAATCCCTCATCTGCATTCAATATGAAGTAGTCGAGTATAATTGTCGCGGTGATTTTTGGAGAAGTTCTTCAACTTTAGGCTCTGATGAACCTAATCTGCCTAATGATTACCTATTCGTTCGAACATCTTTCTCAATTTCCTGTCTTATGTCAAACTGTCAATTATGTCCTTGAGGCGAACGTTGAAAGACGAATATTGCGGCACATGTGCGTCATTGTGCGTGTATTTGAGCACGATTTCTTGGAGAACTCTAATACACAGGGAGAGTCAACCGAAAGAAATATGTCGAATCTTTCATTGAAGTTGTCAGGTTCCGAGAATACATTCAAATGAGTTTCAAATCTTTGTTGCTGCTTTTAAAACGAACACCATCAACAACAAGTCAGGTCGGTCTTTTGGGACAGATTTAAATTGCAGAATGTGTCCCGTAAATAAAACATCATGAATCGTTTGAGGAGAGTTCTAGAGATATCAGAATGATAAAAAAGATGATTGAATCGATGCTCCAATATCTCCAATGATTTTACTGACCAACTGTTGTGTTTGAGTTGCCAAGCCTCGATCGATACTGTATGACTTGTTGCTTTCCAAGAAAATAAAAAATATTGGAGTGAGCAGACTTTGTAAGCAGACTACAATATAATAAATGTCCCCCCTCAGCGGGGACGCATTCAGGCGCTCTAGAACGAGATAAGCGCTCGTAACTACAATGGTTCAATCTGTCTTCAAGAGTCTTAAGTTTATAGTCGATCATAATCGTAAAAAAAAATCTTGATCTCATCCATCTCTCGCAGAGAGGCGAATATTTCTTTTTTGAAGATTAATAAAAAATCTGCCTCACAGACGCACATATCTGCACGATAAGGGGACAGTTATGATGCTTCAAGAGCAGTGCAAAATTACAGTTTCAAAGGGAAGGACACGAAAAAACCAACATGGCACACATAAACCGTGCAGAAGAAATTAATCTTCAGAGAATTGTATGCGTCAGCGTATCCTTCGACTGACGACCGGAAGGTACCAGGATATCATTCGGCGTGTGGTTTTACGATGGCACACAGAAGGGGAAAGCTATAACTGCAGTGATCCATCACCATACAGCCATGTCCTGCGGGGACACACATATCGCGTTGTTAAGAAGTAATTCGATGGCGAAAAAAACCCCCCAATCACAAACAGTTTCCACTCCTTTCCACGCATCAGAGGCTCTCACCCTTTATTGCATCGGAATGGATTGAACAAAGGAAGGATACCGAACTGAAACAAAGCGAATGAATTCCATCAAATAACCCACACATCATCCCAGTGCCAGGGCCAGAGCCGAGGGAAAGGACAACAAAATCAAACAGAAACCCTTTTCTCGTTTGATAGCCTCAGCACAAAACAGTGGGCAGAAGTTCTTCGACAGGCACATGCCATCCCTCGGTGTGTCTCTGCTGATTCGTTAGATCGTTCAATCCTTTTCAAGTGCCGATGGACCACCGATGGCGATGTCAACCAATGTTTGCGCGAACGCTTGATGCATTTGAAGTGTGCTGACGGTGGAATAGAAGGCGATGATATGATTAATGGTGGTTTTCCCTTCACGTTGATCGAGACCCCAAACACTTCATATTCTGGCGCTCTGTACAAACATACACCATCCGCCACAATCCGCACGGAAGAAAGGTTCCCAGCCAAAACCATTTGTTGGATCTACATCCATGGGTAAGGCAAGGGTAAACATATCCGCATAATTTTAGCCGAGCCTTTCAACGGTTCCGGAGGCCCGCATGCTTTGGCCTCAGCAGTTCATAAAGAGGTTCTGCACCAGACGGGGGAGACCAGACTCACCGTGGAGGAGTCGGTGATTCATTCATTTCTTCTCTTGCATGAATAAAAGGTGCGAAGAAGAAGATTGCTTGGAGACACACACACTTGAGGTATTTTGACCTGGACGACCATAAAAAACCCCGACCCGGTAAAGGGGTTTTTCGTTGGGCCGTAACAAAAAAACGGTCCCAAAAATATGTATCGAATTTCATGTTTCGAGTGGCGGATGAATTGCTTTGAAGGCGTGTATTTCCTTGCTCCGAGATAGCAAGATGTCTGTTCCGGCATTTGGACGATGGGAGAAAATAGATCCGGCAACATGATAACGTTTATCGCTCGTGCTACAGTTTACATTCAACAAAACGTAGACGACATTGAAAGAGTTGACGATCGGAGGTTAGAGTTACAGGACTCCAATGCGATTTGAGGTTGTTCAACTAAAGTCTGGAAGTGGGAATGTAAACGCAGAAGAACCACGAATGCGGATCTTCTAAACGGATCACACAGAATCTGACTGACCAATCGAGTTATGAGCGGAAGGTCATCTGTCGTGCCCTTCGTCCAAGTGTTGACCACACTGCGCGTGGTGTTAGTGACAACCGGTATATTTTGTTGAGCTGGGGAGTTCGACTCCTCCACCATATCACACCACTACCAGTTTAATTCGAATCTCTACGATCCCATTTACGCCATTTCCGGTTATTGTATCAAGTCACACGGAATCCCCAATTCTACGCTCGATTCACCGCCGTGGCATGGAAAGAGTGTGAGGACAGACACGATTGTGGCCACTCAATATTGTTGAGCAGCAGTTTTGGGGTTAGTATTTCAGTCTGAGTGTGGTTCTAGCGGTTTCTTTGGTTTTTGCACATCCCTTCTATAAAAATATTTGTTTTTCACCTTCCAAAACTGTACGCTTTGAAGTTTGACAGGGCACTGATTTTTTCGGTTTTCCCCTTCTCGAGACTCGAAAAAAAAAACATCATGGAGCTGTCCCCAAGTTCCGGCTGATTGGACGGGTTCGAAACGGCACGTGTCGAAACATAGCATCTTGCATCCTATATTAAGCTCACTTATCGGTTAAATGATCGATGGACGCGTATCGTATGGTGAGGTCATTCGTCTATTATGGTCACGGTGGATTATGATTTCGCCGGCCGGCCGCAGTTAATTATGGGGAGAGAGCCGCACACTAATTGATTTGAACGCCAATCAGTCAACCGAATTGCTGCATTGCGTTGGAGATTTTACGCATCGATTCTTCGCTTACAAGGCGAACGGGGGGCAGTGAGCCATGATCGACGAGCTGTTCCAGCGACAAAGGGAACAATAATTGAACAATCGAACAATATCGGTATATGATGAGTGATGGTGAGTTGTTTCGGAAGATATTGGCTTATCGGTCACTCGCTGGTAATCTCTAATAAAATTCCAATAAATCAATTCCTTGATTATTGTGCTAATTCATGCATTCAGTTCGCGAATGGAGAACATCTTCTTGAGACAAAGATAAATCTGAAAATAAAAACTTCTTCAGAAGAAAGAGTTTGTCAAATATATGAGGAAAGGATGATCATGTCATGCGAACGTCAAATCCGCATCTGAGATCAGAGTGTCATGTCACGAAAGGCTATAACACCTGATTGCCTACTTTAGTACCTTCAAACATAGTCGTACTTAAAGGTGATGCCCCAAGAGAAGTGTAATTGGAAAAGTTTGAATTCGACCACTTGGTCATATGACTTCACTGGCAAAACTAAATGATCATACGAACTTTGTTACGAGAGTGTACCACTTTCCATATTCGTCCAACGCTACCCTAACATAACCTCAAAAAGGAACAAAATAAAAAAAGAATCTCTGACCAAACACACCACTCTCCCTTTCGATGTGTGATGTGAGAGCAACGATACAACAGGCGGGACACATTGCTTTCTTTCAACGCTTGGCGGTACTACACAGGCACAAGTGCCACAAGCCCTACATATAACCAGTGTCAGTGTCAGTGCATCAACCGACCAATCGCTGACCGGAAGAACACTTCCGACTGCGTATCCGTGTGTGAGTGTGTGTACATTAGAAACACACACACCACACAGCAAAAGCGAACTGATAGTGCCACTGTCGTTGGGTGCAGCAAATGCACCGGGGACTTTATGTTGTGTTGTGTATGGGGTGGCGCAGACCTCTAATGGGGGGTTTGGAAGAGGAGCGGACCGGCCATGAAACACACTCATCCCATGTGGGTTTCCGCTTTACTTTGCCAACGCAACACCGATGACGTCTGGGTGTGTGTGTACACCGGAAGCAGCAGGAAGGGGACAACATAGTAGAGTAGAAACAAAAAAAAAAACCCTACAGGAGAACTTTAGATGCATTGGGGGAGTTGGGTGAGATGGGCGATCGTGAACGATACAGCATCTCTCACTTGGCTAACAGATACCTCTTTTTGCCTCAAGCAAATGGAGCAATTCATTAGAGTTCGAGGAAGTGGATAACAATGAATGTCTAACTTCCAGCAATTGAATGTATAATTTCTAGACATTTGCTTCCTTCTCTACTTGGTTCAGCAAGTACTAAAAGGGTATGCTTCGTATAAGGAACGATTGGATTGGAGAATGAATTGAAATGTGAAATATACCTTTAAGGTCCATTGTTAACTCTCTATATGACATTCCGGAGCTTTAATGCTAGAATTTAGAACCATATTCGGTCACATCTTAACTTTAAATTCTCAAGCTTCTAGTCTGTTGCATCATCAAGAGAGTGAGTAGCTCCGAATTGGTGATGATAACATATGCATAAAACATGATATACGGCCGGCGACAGCGTGTCACATTTCCGCTTCACGCTCACTCCATCCATGGACGAACCTCAGTAATGGTATGGTAATGATTGCAGCGAGATTTATTTTATTGTCATTGTTTCGTGAGGATTTGATTGTGCAGCGTCCCATGGAGAGCGAACTAAGAGGGAACACAAGCGATCTGAGCGCTGCTCTAGAGGATTGGATTTTCTGTAATTTTACAACAGCCTATGGACCAGCACACTGGAACGGTCAGAGGTGAGTCAGAGAAATGGACAACAGTAAAAAAACACGAGATCTGTGGGGACAATTGACGGCCACAATCTGCCGGGTGGTCTTCTTGTGGCCCTGTTCCGGAATTACACCAAGCGACACAACGGATTTGGTGGTAGGAACAAACAAATTGAACAACGACTTCTTGACGGCGATGCTCAAGAAAGTAACCGTTTGTCCCTGGGGTCCCCTTAATCAGCGAATCTCGTCGAAGAGGCACAGGAAGTTTGTGCCTTATTTTTTCTTCTATCTTGCAAACACTTTCACTTTCTCTCAAAGGAGCGAAATGCCTAGCTGAGCTAGGAAACATTCCAAGTTCCAAGAGATGTAGTTTTTGTTTATAAAAAAGGAGTTATTTATTTGCAATTTATTTCATTTCATTTATAGTCTTAATCTGGCAAGACACGCCATCACGGCCTGCCTCTCATCTTGTACTCACTGTACTGTATGTTGTTCCTGTTGCGAAAGTATGTTGACATCAGTGTGTAAGAGGATTGTTTTTCTTCCTCCGTGCCTTTTTTGATTCCACGTTTCTTCATCGCAACTTGATTAAATCAGTTGTTCGATTGTTGGAGGAACTTTGGTCCGCATGGGAAAGCGGGGGGAAAAACATAAAGCATAACGGAAGCCAAAGGATTTGGCGAGCATTTTGAAATGTGGGCCACGGAGGTTTGTTTTTTCGCGCTCCAGAAACTAAAAGGGTCTTTTTCAATTTTGTGAACCTTTCAACCCCGCGGACGAGATGTCCAAATACGAATCGGTTGATAAAAGCATTAATGGCGGTGTGCTTTGGGAGGGGAACCGGTTCGGGATGGACGTGTATTTCAACAGGAGACGGTAGTACGATCGAAATGATCCATTGGTCTGGTTTTTGGTCCAGCTTTCCCAGCTGGACAAGCGCATTAAAAGTGTCTGAACCTTTCAGCACGATTGACATAATTAAATTAGCTGCTTGCAGTTGAGAAATATAAGAAAACCAAAAAAACATTCATGATTGGAGAGAAAGGATTACAGAAAATAAATTTGGAGAGTCACATTAAGCCGTTTGGACGAAAATAGTCCAACAAATGTTAATTGAAACAAAATGTCTGATTCTGATCAAACCCCAGAAATTGAAGAGTGGGGTTTATCGTGATCTTCCTCCTTCTTGTTTTGTTGTTTAACTCTTAGTTCCTCAGTATTTTTGGATCAATATTGTTATTTACGCGATTCGTTGCCACAACTCTTCAGTCAATTCCGACGAACACTTCTTGACCCAGAACGGTTTTACGCTTAACTTTAGCTCTAATTCCGGGTTGCTCTAAGCGTAAACCGGAACGTGGACCAGGTTGCGAAGGAAGAGTACAGAGATGGAGCAACCAAAAAAAACAAACATGGATAGACATAACGTGTTTCTAGCGAATGATAAAAATAAAAGCTTTATTGATGATAGAGAAGAGCGCCGCCGAAAGGTAAACGTTCGATTTGCGTTGTTTATGCTTTTTTTGGTGAAGCAATCGCCCAGTAGGGATGATGATGCTGGAGACACGGCTGCTCCGTTCTGTCCTTGAATGTTTCTTTTTCCTTTTTTTTTTGGTTACTGTTCCCAAAAAGTCATTCAGGGTCGTGAAGTTTGTCGGTGGGTATGACGGAACACTGATCGGATGGTTTGAAGCAAATTAAACTTTAATAATCCGTCACGTCTTCCGGTTACCTTCGTTGATAGTTCACTGATGATGATAGTTTTCGGCTGGATAGGTACAGATGGCCTCCGCTTGGCTGATGGGTGACGAATTCGATCAATGGACGGATGTGAATGGTGGAAGACACCCGGGACACATAAATGGGAAGAACATACCCCAACCCAAGCAAAACGACCCCATCTCACCAAGCGATGATGAAAACCGACAACCCATTTGGAGACCATGGGAAATGGGGAATGACAATCCACCTGTCTCAACGGCTGGGCGAAGAAAAAAAACAAAACCCCCCCGCGGTGAAAGCGAAAGTTTATCGCGTCATCAATTATGCTGCTAATATCGACCAAGTTACAGAGCCTTCGGTATCGGTGCGGAACGAAACGGGTGTGCGCTCACAACATGGATACCCCACCGGGGCCCGGACCAGTACCGCTCTCTATTATGCTGTGGCTATAGCGCGAATTAAAAGGTATAGTTTACCGGCGGCCGCCTATTAAGTCGCACGATGGATCGTAAACATAAGTTGTTTGTGCGACCGTTCCGATAAGGCAACGGCGATAAGGCGAAGTACCGCGCGTACCGAAGCGAACTAAACAAGTTGCCAGCATTTTATGATTATGTTTATCCAACGCGTAATACGAAATCACATACCAGCAATGGAGAGATTGATCGGATGGGCTTAATTTGTTGTTTTAAAAACATATTAAAAGAAAGAAAAAAACACTTAAGCTGTTTATGCAAACTTTCCTTAAGTAACGCTCAAGTTGAAGTCCGAGCTGGCGGCGTACACAGATAAACTTCCGGTGTGAATTTTGTCACATTTTCACTCGTCTCCGTGTTTTTTTTTCTTTTTGTTGGAAACCAAGATCATGGAAAGGATTATGATTGGGTAAAGTTTCACTTTGGGTCAGTTTCATTTCGTTGATGATGGGGTCAGCAAACATCAACGAGATTTATTCCGCGCGTCGGTATAATGTACACACCGCCTGTGGGAAATGATATCGATTTTCAGCTCATTAGCAAACATTTTAAGAAACTTTCCAACAACAAAAAAAAAACACACCCAATTCTCACAACTTTGTTGCTTTCTCAAGCTTCTACACTACACCAAGTAAATAGCAGAAGTAAGGAATGAGTAAAAAATGAACGTTTTTGCACAAATTTTGCTTCTACAAGTGTGCAGCAACAGTCACAAAAAAAGTAGAAACGGCGCAAAACCGGTGGGTTGAACTCATCTCACAAAAGTTGGAAAAGTTAGCACCGCATATAATACATATTCATCCCTTACTCGGCAAGGGTTGGATAAGGGGGAAAAAAGGGAAGCCCTTTACCCGTCAGAAATATTTCGCATTGCTTTTACAATTTTACAGTAGGTTGATTTATTACAGCTCGTTTGACGGGCGGGTTCATGGAAAAGCTGTGGAAAACTACAGTACCAGAACACGTAGGCTAAACACATCGGGCAATCGGTAAAAAAAAGATCAAACCCTTTTCGAATGGGTGTTGTATTGTGAAGATAGGCGAAAGATAATTGCAAAACTTCATACGCCTTCTAGGTAACGGTTGGAGATGTATTCTTAGAGTTTCATAACTTAAACAGGATGCTAAAAAGCACATATCTATAACTACGGATTGAAGAATTGATCAATCGATCTAATCTCGACTAGACCAAGCCCACGCTATATGCAGAAAGTGATAGCCTGTCGCAAGTTTGACTCCACCTCCCTGCAACAGCTGTTAGATTCCTTCTCTCACTGATGCGCTTCCAACTGCCTCTCCCTAAGCCTCGACAAGTGCTCCGTTATCTCCTGCTCTAGATCCCTCAATCATATCTCGGCTCCCTACTCCATCAACTCACAAATCCTCACTAGATCCTATGCCATTAATGACCTTGGCGTTATCCTCGATAGCAAAATGACCTTCCACGAACACTACGACAACATCCTCATAAAAGCGTGCAAGACCCTGAGTCTTATTCGTAAATTTTCAGCTGACATAACTGATCCCCTATGTCTGAAGTCGCTCTACTGCAGCTTGGTCCGATCCATCCTCGAGTACGGGTGCATCGTCTGGTGTCCCTCGGCCTTACTTTGGATCGCGAAGCTGGAACAAGTGCAGCGCTACTTCACCAGGCTAGCTATTCGCAGGTCCCTTGGCTCCTCCAACCATGCTCTCCCTTCCTATGACACCCGTTGTCAACTCCTGGGGTTGGCGTCCTAAGAGAAGCGGCGTTCTGTGGCTAGTGCCGTCTTCATCGCTGGCCTACTCCTGCATGTTACCGATGCTCCTGATCTTCTCATCCGCACAGGTAACCGTCTCATGTCCTTAGTCTTAAGACATTGTTCAGCCACGGCAGCAAAAAAATGTATATACATAAATAAATAAATAAATAGAGTTATAGTACAGCAAAGTATAAATTGAACTAGAATTAGACCAGAACGAGATGTCCATGGAAAGACAAATATTTGCATAGAGATCCATCACTCAACGATGTCCAGAGGAACTTCATGATCATAAAGGTGCTCATCGATTAGACACTGTGGTTACTTTTGTTTTGATTAGCAACTGCCATTTGCCCTTAACTGCATACTCGTTCAACCGTTTGAGCTCTGGCGAATAGCAGCACGCACTACTCCACTCATTGTGCGTGCACAACCCAGAATTTCCCAGCGCACTAAATAGCAAGTAATTTTCCACCAACATAGGTACACTAGAATAGGTATAATTGATATGAAAAAACAACACAACATTTCTTATCGCATTTCATCGCAAGGTACGTGTTACCTAGACGGAAGAATGCCCTCTATGCAACCCAGTCGAGGGCTCCACTTTGCGCTGGGAATAGAGAACAGACACCGTTACGGTAAGGGCTTGCGAAAACTGTTAGTCCTTTCGTCTACCGATGTCGATACCGACGACCCCCGTTTGGACGTTGAACAGCGCCAGCAGCTGATAATGTTTGCATTCCGGCAAACCCTTCTAGCGTTTGAGAAGTGGAGGTCACAAGCGCGAAAAAGGCTTGGTGAAGTAAGTGCATTTACGCGCCCCACATCGTCTCTTCCCCCTTACACGCTCAAATGCATTGCGTGTGAGTTTCTGGTGCGTTGGGAAAACTCGAACCCAAGTTCGTTCAACCGGGCTTTGTGTGGTAATATCTCTTTTTTTGGTGTTGGAAGTTGCTGCTGTTTCCATGTAGCAGCAGCGGCATATAAGTGAGAAGCAAACACTGTCACCCGTGTTATCACCAGCACCGGTTGACGACGGGTGTGTGGTGTGGATGTTGCAATAATAGTTTCGAACGGAACCTAGATAACGCGTTCGTGCTCACGGCCATATGTGATTGCTGAGTGCAGCAGCAGCAGCAGTGTTGTCGTGCACGCTATCTGTCGAGGTCCCACCACACACCGTATGGCGCGGATTCCTCCAACCGCCGGAACGGTTTTGGTGTCCTTCCGAATTCAAAGAGTATCGTTATGGCGCGTTTCCCACAACGCACCGGGGGGTATATGATATGTTAATGTTAGCACAGCCCCTGCGCATTGCTCCACAAGCAGGCTGACACACAATTTTGGGGCTGAAGCGAAAAAAACACAGCCCCTCGCTTCTGTAGATGCGCGTTTACTCAGCGACACACTGACCAGTGGTTTCGTTGATTAAGGGCGACTGTATCAGCTCTTCTTCACGGGCAAAATGGAACAAACAGGACAGTTTACTTTCTCTGGTTAGCAAACGTTGGGCAGTGGTTCCGGGTGTTGGACTCGCTGAGGAGACGGAACGCGATAAGAGCGAGTAGTTGCGCAGCTCTCGCACTATTTGCTAATGTCAACGGAAACAGGAAACCGATAGCATGAACTTTGAGATTTTGTTGCTTTGTTTTGTAACTTCATGATTGATATGCTATTAATAAACGGTATGTTGTAGCATAGGGACCAAATAAATACTACATTATGTATATCAGTCACACAATCTGCGCATGATCGATGTCAAACATTTGGGAAAAAATGCTAAAAACCTTATACATTTTGGAGAATTTTAATGTGTTCAATGTGGAGCTCCTGAAAGTATGCAATTTAATGCACGTCATGCTGTCACATCTTCCAGGGTCACAGTGCGGCATACTTTCAGGCGTTTAATACTAATACCATTGCTTACAGTTATTCCTTCCGCTCGTTGCACTAAGATGTCTGCGGCTTTTCTTCAATTAATAGTTATTTTATCGTCATTTACTTCCACACACTGCAGCGAAATGTGTTTCGTATCGCTAAACGACAAGTTTTTGCTTTATTACCCTCTTATTTTTCCAGCCTGCCGTTTTAAAAGGCTCAAAATCATCGTCAAATAGTTTCTGGTGCACTTGAGAGTCGTCGTCGGGTTTGTCGCACAAACATACAAACTGCAGCACATTGCGTCGACCGCAGACTTGACACAAAACCCCAGACCAACAGTAACCGACCGGGGGTCGATAATAAACTACCAGAATACCGACGGAGCAACCGGCGACAAAAGAGGACCAAAACAAATCCCATTCTCACCAGCTCAACACACAAAAAGGAGCAATTGCAAAGTTGTGTTTTGTGGGTGGCTTTAATGTAATGAGAAGGGAAAGGTTTAGTGCAAGTTGCCGCAAAACTGGGATCGAAAGGGGAACATTGAACGGAAAGTCAATTGAGGCTATGTTGAAATAAAGCATAAAACACACTACCAACCCTCCGGCACACATTTTCGCCAACGTCTACGAGAGGTCATCGGATTTCGGTACGGTAAGAAGTGTGCCCCGAGACGTGTGTTCCACACCGATTTTCCTTGAAAGATTAGCTGGTTCGTAACGACGGTTCCGCACACATGCATGCGGTGCGGTTTCCAATTACTGCCGGGAACTTCTTAGAACGTTAGCAAAAGGACCACATCAATAGACGCACGTTAGCCCTAACCACGGCAGAAATCCCGTGAGACTTCCCGTGCCGGTCACAGTCCTCGTCCACCACACGGAGGTTACATTTGTGGTACTTTCCTCAAGTACGATGACCGGAACTTGCCGGATTCTTAAGACGCTATGTTAGTTGGAAGCTAAATGCTCTTCACGTGTAGTGCCACGAACGTCCTTTGGCCGTGCTATGAGAGCCCTATTTGGGGGGCAGCTGTGATTGGACTGGGAGGGAACTGTTTTCCGAATGAATTTCCGGAATGTTTGACTATTTCAGTATAATGAGACATAAATGGCTTTCACGGCAATTGAATAGCTACATTAATAGGGGCATACAGATTAATCACAATATTTGATTTCACCTAGACAATAAGGGGGGAGAGAATGTAAAGCAATGGATAAATGGCCGTATCGAATATACGAAAGTGAAGTTCCGTGTAGTTCGTTGCTTCCTGGAGTGCGTACACAGTCTCATGTATTTCCTTTATTTCTACAAAAATACACCACAACCAACCCGCTGATAATAACCCAGGGCAATTGCTGAATCTTTCATTACCAAGAAGCAATTAAATCTCGGTTGACAAACTCTTAAAGATGTTTCTCGATCAAGCAATCAAGAAAACGTGCTCGAATCGCTTCTTGAAGCAGCTAATCATTCCATTTGGCGCACAATCGCACACATTTTATAACATGCTTTGGAGTTCTTCCAAAAAATCGTCGTCCAACAATCACTACATCTGTTTCTAGGTCGAAAAACTCTATCAGTTCTGTTTCGGTTACATCCATTACGCAATGATAAGAGGCATCGAGAGGAACTAGTGCCCGTGCCGAGAGACCGGAAGTCGCGTGGTATTATGAATCCGTGCTGTATGCGAGTCGCATGCGTAGCTTCTTCCTCATTTTTATCAGCAACCATCGAGAAAGTCGCAAAGAACAAGTTCCCGACCTCATCTCCTTGTCCCCGCGTGTTATCGCCATGGCAAGACACTTTTGCTAGTCGAAAGCCTCTTTGGAGAGTTTGGAATGGGTTTGCTTCTGTGGCGCGACAGACTTGGTGGAGTAAAATAGTTGTTTATCTTGCTAAAAGTGATATATTGCTTGTCTTGGCTAGAAAGTTGGTGGGAGGCCTTGTATTTTATGTGGAGATATATTAAAACTGGAAATTGATAAGGAGAGTTACTTGAGGATTGCCCAACGCCCGAAAATAAACCTTTCATGACTTTGGAGTTATTGGAAAATCGATCGAGCTTTGGAGGAATAGAATAGCAAACTTTGCTTGAGGATTACTTCAAGAGTTAGGACTTAAAAAGCCCAAAAGAGGATTATAATTAATCTCAGTTTAAATTTGTAGCTGTAAGCAGTAAATGTTAAAGCATTCCATCTCCATAAGATGCAATTCTGAAACTACAATTCCGCAGAACTCTTCCATGTACGCAGCAGTTTAAAACGCCATAACACGGTGACATCAATCATCTTCTTCAAAATGGAACGAATAGTAAAGTGCAGAGAAAAAACTCTTCCGTATCCTCTTTCCAGATTGGAAGCCCTCGGGAAATTTCGCTTTCGTACCGGGAGTATGATGGAGTGCAATCCATCAAAGATGATGAACAACTCGTACATCATATATTGCGCTTTGCCAGCAAATTGCA
Organism: Anopheles culicifacies; assembly: GCA_000473375.1. Taxonomy (NCBI): domain Eukaryota; kingdom Metazoa; phylum Arthropoda; class Insecta; order Diptera; family Culicidae; genus Anopheles; species Anopheles culicifacies. The sequence continues at coordinate 5,997 of KI423024.1, read as the reverse complement.
GTAAGGCATGGAACATGGAACAGTGAAATGGAACTCAGTGATAAGTCCATAAATCAAAACTCTATCATTCGAATGCATTTGTCAACCATCGAAGTCTGAAGAAATCAAGCAAAATATCTCGGTGATGCACCGTAACTACAGCGAAACTAAAGAAAATAACCCAACGGAACAACATCTTAAAGCTGACTATTATGCAATGGGAAATAATTTTCCAGTACTATTGTGCTGTAGCTAGAAGTCATGTTCGATTGAACAGTCAAACATGTACTGCTGTGTGGTTGTGGAAATGGAAACTGATATTTTAAATCCGATTCCGACATTCAATGAAATACGAGCAACGACACAACTGAATGGAGGAGCATACAGCAAAAGCATTAAAGTGTGACGACTGCAAACATTCGTGGAAAACCATTTCCATTTGAAGAGGGTAAAAGGTGGTGCGCGGCGGGTGGATGTTTGGAAGGAGTCGTTCGGGTTTATTGGTGCAATTCGCACAGATTTCAGCATCTGCTGCTGAAAAAGAAGTGTCTTTCTTCGTCGGGTTTGGTATGTTGTGTCCCGGGAGATTTTTCACAATTCGCTCTCGCCTGTGGAAAGCGATAAGAAACACATGTAGGATTGGTGGTATTGTCCTCTGTGTGTTTGTGTGTATGTATGTATGGACCAAAAGACAGTTGGTTGAAGCATATTTATGATGTGTACGTACAAGTGTTATCTGGTGTATGGGTGGAAAACATACATTCCACATTCGAAATAAAAAAGAACGCCCCGACAGACTTGTACACGAAATTCATTCGTGCCAGGGTGTAATGTGGGTGCTCCGTGTATTTTTCTCCCCAAAAAAAGAGACGTCTTGAACCGAACGACAAGAAGATCCTGCTCTGCTAGTGAGCGTACTACACAGGTGAGGAGACGATGCGAAAGAAAGCCTGTGAATTACAGCTAGCCATTACATCCCCTCTTCCAAGGGATGGAGGTCGATTGCAAGATGGTCGCCGATCATCATCTTCTCGACGACAGCGAAAAGACCTCCCTTCCCACCGTAGTTGCAGCGTAGAAGCAACACAAGAAAATGCAATTGAATCGCTTTGTCTCGCCCGTCTGCACCGGGTCGGATCTGGTGCTCCAATTTATGGTTTGATTTTTCGCTCCATTCCGCTGTTCCGTTTCTGCACGAAAGCAAAAAACGAAAAAAAAACGTCCCCGCACAGAGTGTAACCGGGACGCGGGAGATTAATTGAGGTTATGTATTACCCGCCGTCAGTGACAACGGGGGTTCGGGGTGGGGTCGGGCGCGGGTGAAACAATTGTGGTGCCGTACGGAAACATTCCACCGTCACGTAACGCTTTGTCGAGTGGAAAATGGTGAACAATTTTGGAACGTGTCCTGCTGAAGCGCCGAATGAAATATAAAATCTTGCCGAATGTTTGCAAAGTTAAAAGCTAGACGATTAAATTTTAATGTCAAACTTTTTCGTGACATAAAGACCTCCCTCTTCGTCTGATGAAGGTAATAAAACAAGAGCAAAGTGCAATTATTTATGAGTCCATTAAATCGTCGCAAGCTGAATGTTATTTCAAATTCATTCCGTAAGAAAGTTTGACATTTTAAGCGACGAACAAGGTGATTATCGTTAACAGTTTAACGCAGAGAAGGTGCATTTGGAGATGCCTAGACGTAAGCGTTTGAATATAAGCACTTGGAATAATATTTAAATGGACTCGGAAATAGAACTCCCGATGCCATGACCAGGATACCTTGATGTTAGAAAATGTCTTCACTTTTAGCACATCTCGGCAACATCAAGCTGAAAACTATCAAACGAATCCTTTTCCATCGTTACCAAGAAGCGTGACAAACGCTTAACACATCAGAGACGTGCCACGCGCGCGCTATTCCAGAACTGTACGCGACTCGTTGTTCCGACCGAGCAGTCCCGCCGGATGGCGCTAATTAGATAGGCGATGTTTGCCCATCTCCACTCCCCTGGGAGCCGCAGCAAGGTGCTAAATGTTCACGCGAAAAAGAAGGGCACACCATTTCTTTGCCTAATTTAACGTTGATTAATTTGCACACGCAGGCGCAACGTACAGAAGCCTCCTTCCCATAACGTTGGTGGTAACACGTAAGGCATTGGGCGTTAATTTCTTCAACGAAGGTACGGGCGCATAAATACAATGCAATTACTGACAAGCAGGGCTTGGCAGGGTGAGAGTATTGTTGGTGTACTTGATGCTCTATTTGTGGTGTAGTCTGTTTCTTGAAAGGTTGGAGTGGTTTCTTCCCGACAAGCCTTTAACAATTCAGTGTTAATAAGAGCAAATCAGAGCATAGTAAATACGTCGGTGTATAACATTTTTTAAGGCTCTCAAACTGAACAATTCCATCCATTCCAAACTTCAGACGATGGGAAGTTCCCGGATTTCCACTCCGGAACCAATTGGGACTTCGCAACCGAGTCCGAAGTTACTTTCCAGAATCGATTCTGAGAAATTTGGAGCTCTGTAACTTGTAACCAATTGGAACTCCGCAATCGAGTCCAAAGTTACTCTCCAGAATCGATTCTGGGAAATTCGGAGCTCTATAACTTGTTACTAATAGTCTGGGAGGAATTCTTCAAGATTTTCATATTTTGTAATCGTTCTTATTTTTAATATTCATGGAGACTCGCCATTACAACATCACGAGAGCACACATCTACGTCGAAGTTGACATAAGCACTCAAGGACATGCGTTACGTCATTTGCAGCATCCTTCCACGATGTCTTTTCTTGTCCACCAGATCGAAACAACCGGGCGAATCATGTCACAAATAAAAGCCGAACATAATAAAGCAACCACATTCGCTGCCGGAACAGCGTCCGTTTGGTTTGCAGAGTGTACACAGGTTGACGATGTTTGGATACAATCGTTGCTAAAATGAGGCTCACTTTTCGCTGCTCCTTAACCTACATTCCCTAGTTCCACTCGCGTGAACAAGTGTACACCAAACGCAGATCTCACCGACGCGAGATCTCGCTGGTCGCGGGGGGAGCGTAAATGTGTCAACGAGGTCACACGCCGCGTGAAGCATATCCTCGTGAGAGTGTGTCTGAACCTGATTCGCCTCCTTTCACCGGAATGCAAACAGGACGAACAGGACGACGAACAGAACGAAAGTGAACAGTTGCAGACAAATTGCTATGCAAAGTGAATACTAATGAATGTTGCCCCACTTCAAGCCATGGTCCATGGAACAAGCGGAAAGAGACCATCCGCACAAGGCGTTCACAATGGGTTTTTTTTAAGGATATTATATGTGTGAGTGTGGGTTCTGTTCTTTTTTTTCGCTGGCCATCTCTCAACGAGATGCATTCACAGCCTTGGATCGCGACGCTTTGGGACACACACACGTACGTACGGGATGATGTGTGTTTGCCACTTTGTTCGCAAAACCCAGCGCTGGATTATGTAACGAATGGAAACGGAATTTAATGGATCAACGCGGCTTCCTCTGGGGCATCTAAAACCCAACACCGGAACGGATCCCATATCAAGTGAACGGTTCGTCAAATTGCATCTGCTCGCATTTGAAAGCCGTATAGCAGAGAAAATGCAATCAGCGTTCACTTGAGGTTATACGCTTGCACGACGTGGCAGTCCCGGTTAGAAGCATCTCCGTCAGGATCTAATGTTCATGGGACTTGGGATATTTCGTTTTTTTTTTTTTTTAATGTTATTTACAACACGCGAAAGGGAAGCTTTTACTGCGCAGTAAAACAGTACTAATGGTGGCTTAGGAGAGGAAAAAAACAGGCGTGGGTTAGTACGTATCTGCGTGCTCCGTTCACAAGCAAACCAACGCAAAAACACACAAAAAATGCTATCTAACATTCATCAGTAAGAAAATGAGATGAAATTGTGCGCAAAATATGTGCATCGGTGGTGTGAATCTTCTTGCGGTTGATTTACTTGTCTTTTCTTCCACTTATGATTGCTCAATACAACGACACACACACCCACACCAGCAGGCACACCCGAGGAGAGGCTATTTCTTATTTTGCGACGCAATTTCTGCCTTCATCGCCCCAACATCCTCCCTCCATCCTTTCATACTCGTCTTCATTCATAATAATCCTTAAAGTGCGGGAACCGTTGGTCGCCTCGACATTGGCAGTAAGGAGCCATCGTCAATAAATTTCCCATTATCGAAGGTCGTTACCGGTGTCGCTTGAACAAGGACAATAGAGAGAAAGAGCACGAGAAAGCGAGAGACAAAGAGCGACAAGGGAGATGATAAGGCTAAGGATGGTTTATAAAAAAAAGGAAGAAAAACGATGAAAAGATGGATTGCGTGGGATGAAACAACCTTCTGCCACCTACATATCATCCCTACCAGAACGTTAGGCGTCGGATCTTATTTTGAAACGGCCCGAAAAGAAAATCATCCCTGTCGCAGCCAACGTTCGGCTTTTTCCGATATTTTGACGGCAGACAGGGAGGGGAAAGCGTGTATCCTTACGGCCGGGAAGATGTTGTTGTGGAGAGTGATTTATAGGATATATTCTTCCACCATAGTCCACCCTCGCACGAACCGGGTGGTGGCTGGAAGGAGTTATATTACATGGAATTAGCCCCTTTCTTCTCGGAGGGCTACAACATACTTTTCTTTCCATTTCTCATTGTCTCTTCACTCCCGACTCGCTTGCCCTCACAACGAGCATCCATCCATCTTTATACCATCCATAATTTACAGGCCTCATCTCATGCGAATTTTGGGCGCAAGAGTTGGAGCGGCTACTGTGTGGAACACTTTGTTGGGCAGACAGACGTGAGCCGCCATCATGTATGGGAGCAAATGGCGTGTCTAATCTCATTAGATGGATAAACACCACTTGCGCTACATGCACGCGATTACAAAAATGAAGTAAAATGAAAATAATTCAACTAAACAAAGAAAACATCGCCTCCAAAGAGAGAAGGTGCGTACGGTAAGTATTTTCGCAAAAATAATCGTCGGCAAATTTCGGGAGAGACGAGTGGTGCACAATTTAATCACGAGTGAGCGCTATTTTTCATCCACAACAGAAAAAAAGAATTGTTGAAATATATGCAATCATACGAAGCTGGAAAGGGCACGGAATTGGATTAGCAACCGATCATCGTTAGATCGAAAGATGGCTGGAGAGATCGGTTCCAGTGCGTCCATAAATCTTGTTGTTATGAACATGGCAATGAGTTAGAAATGCTCAAAATAATCAAAAGTCACCACATTTCTGGCATGGGATTAACGATGTAATTTTACACAACGTTACAAGTTGATATCACAATTTAGGCAACAACATCCTGGAGGATATTGATTGCGAGTAACGCAAAATTAATTTGCCATCCTTGCTCGTGTTGGCGTTGTGTACACAAACAGGACGAGGACGATGTTTTCACTTGCACAGTAGCAAGAACGATCGAATGAAAATTTATCGCCATTAAATATGGATTTACGGCACCTTGGAGAGTGGTAGGAAATAACGTTACTGTACCGCGGAGAGTAGTAACGCAATCGCAATCTAATTTAAGATGTAACAGCGCAACAGAAGCGTTACTTGCATGCTCTCTCTGGGTGTGAGAAGTTCCTATCTGTCTGGTACAATATTTGTTTGGAGACTTGTGATTACCTAAAACGAAAGAAAAAGAAGAAAAAGTTTTCTGTTAGATAAGATGGTTTAAGTATTTGTTAAAGTATTTAAGCTATAAATAGTATATTAATGACATTGCTAAGTATAGCAACGTGACTTGGGCACCGAAATACATGCTTAGTGCATGTTCGATTTAATTTTGAGATTTTCACGGTAAAAAATAAACTCAGCTTGCTGTTCCGTTTAAATGTAATGTAGAACTTCCAGGGAAATAAACCTACAACATACTCAAAATTCTAGGATCTTTTGGAATTTCCCCACAGGACGTCATTCAACGCTAGGAATGATATTATTGCAATCTGAAGTTTTCTTCACACACGCACA
>KI423023.1:6460-36280 GCA_000473375.1 Anopheles culicifacies | reverse complement strand
TTTCTTTCCACCACGAATTGTCCTTGTCGTAAAAAAGGAACTATGCACCCGAATGTAATGGAAGGAAGAGAAACGCAAATACTTAACCTACCAGCGACCAATGGAGTGTGGCAATGCCCATCCACGGACTGGCCGTGATCCCCTTGACGACATTCAATCATTTGTGCCACTTGTGCGCAAGGGAGAGAAGAAAAAAAAACCGAAAGGCGATGGCTAGGGAAATTGGAAAACGGTAATAAACCCGGTAAGCAGCAATGCCCGCAGCCCAATAAGAAGAAGAAGGAATAATGATAATAACAACATTAAGTGTCTTTAATTGTTTAATTAGTGAAACGAAGCGTGAAAACGAAAGCCAACGTCTGAGCCAGCCGCTCGAGAGGTATCCTTCCTTGGGATCTATCTTTTAAATGGACGAACCGAATGGAAGAAGACGCTGATGGTGCTGGTCCAATCGATGGCGTTGGGCGACTTTATCACTTTTCAATTAATATTCAAATTTAAGGCGACTAAATACCTAACGGACCGTGCGAAAATCGGTCACGGACCATTGGTGGCGCTTTAGCTTGCTGTTCGGTGGGGTGGTCCACGATGAAACGCACCGGGGGATGATTTCAGTGGGCGAGAAATTGATTTCCTAATTCGATAAGATTGAGACGCCGTATGGATTCGCTACCGACTTTCCGTAGGCCGCTTCTCCGAGAACAGGACGACCGCCGTGTCCATCTTGTTTTGGGGAAACGTACCACCCAAAAGCTGGAGTGGAAAAGAAGTTCCGGTAGATAGTTCATAAAATAGTTCATTTAATATTTAAATCAACTGGGGGAAAAGTCTGAAAACTCCTTCCCTGATGAAGCTGTTCCCTTGATGGCCATTTCGATGACCATTTGGACACACACACACCCCTGGACAACCAACGTCAGCAATCGTGACTGAAAAAGGCGAAAGACAATCGGTACTGTCCTGTGCTATCGTCAGCTCTCTTCTGCTTCTGGAAAAAGTCGAAGAGTTGGTTCAATTTATCATTTCACATAAATATTATTCCACCTCCCTCTGCTGGAAGGCAGGCGGTCAAAAAAGGGAAACGACTGAATGACTGAATGATCTGCCCAGCCCATCAGTCTCGGTCCAGCATTTGAATGCTGCCGTCAAAATTGTCCTTCCTCGGAAAGTTTTATCCCAAAACCCCCCGGCAGAAGAAGTGTCGCCGAGGCGCAGGAAGGGAGTAGAACACTGGGGATGGCTAGTGATTTATAATATTTAATAATAAAATAAATACCAAAAAAGCGAAGATGAACCCGGAAATGTCCGTTTTTGTACGGGGACTGGTCTAACGTCTCCGTTGATCCTTGGTGGAGAAAATGAAGCAAAAACCATGTCACCACGATACACCGCGCCACGTTCGCCTCTCCTGTCGGACGTTCGATGTTCGGATTTGGTCCGGCGTACCCCGCACAAACCCATTTTCCCCTTCCGACCTCCGTTGTGCAGTTGTGCGCCTTTTGGAAAAAATCAATAACCCCATCCCCTTCGAAAGAAGCAGCTTGTCGCCTTTTAGATGCACTTTCTCCTGGTCCTCCGTCCACCGCACTGAGGCACCCCACTCACACCGCGTGCTTTTTTGTGTCATAGCGTCTCGTACAAACCCCGTACTGCCGAAGGGGTGAGATGAGATGATTTTTGACGAGCATAATAAGGAAAGGGACAGATCGGAGTGGATTGAATGAGTGAGTGCTGGTTGATTTTTGGAATACAAATTTTTAGGAATTTTGATTAAAAATATTCCTACCCCGTTCCCTGTGCCCCTGTGGCTCTTGGTGGCCGTTTTTGAAAGCAAAAACTATACATCTACCCCAAAAGATGAGTGTTTAAAATGGATAAAACCCGAACACGAAGGGAGAGGATAGTTTGCCACGATAGTTAGATTTGGTCCGAACGTCCTCGTATTCAGATCGGCCAACCAATCTTGAAAAGTCTGCACACACAGACACACTAACAAGAGGAAAAAATGGCGCATCCCTTCAAAATGAAAAGACCTTAAAATGCTAATTTTTCTTTCACCTCTGACGCAACGTTGTGATCGTATTGGGGCGAAAAAGAGCATTCAACGAAGGAAGCGCATATAGATCTATGAATACAACCGAAAAAAAAAAATATCCGGAAGGTAAGTTTTTATTGAATAAAATTACCCATCTTCGAAAAACGGAAAACCCACCGTGCGCTGTTGCACCGTCAAGAGCGCCAAAACGAAACGAAAGGATTGTGACTACAATGAGAGTTAATTAATGTAATTATGGCCAAACTTGTGCACAACGAGTTCGAGGCACGTTCGTGCAAGAATTTCCCTGTGGAAAAAGAAATCGAACAGAAAGATCCTGGCGCGGGATATGATGTAGCTCACCGTTGGACGAAAGTAGTGATGAATTTAATTTTAATAAATTTACAACTCTCCTTGCAAGGATAAGATAGACAAGTCGTAGTTCCGGGTCCGTGGTAGGAAAATGATTTGCCATGCCAGTTGTTGCAGGTGCAACTTTTCACCGGGCATCAACCGAGCATTTTCAATCGTCCCGACCGTACCGAAAATCGCGACCGTTGACTTCCATTAATCGAACGTCAAGACACAAAGCTGTCAAGTGCGCTCGTCAGTTCGCACGGTTTGTATGACTCACTCATTCCAATCGATTTTGCCTTCCGACAGACGGATGTAAAGCATTTCTGAAGACGCTCTTGAGATTAGCTTTCATCACAGACACACTCGTACGTAGGGGTTGCTGTACGGAACTATCGCTCCAATTCCAGCTCAGCACCTTTTCAAAAGACCAATTCCCATGCGACTTCCCTGCGTGCCTTCGCCTCCACCCAGCCAGTACGGTCTATTGATATTGAAATCGAATTCAATAAATTAAGTCAAGTATGTGATGTATCTGTTGTAATTTATTAATAGAATTATTAAGCAGAAGACGATCCGATATATTCCGGCAGGCTCTCGAATCGAACGCCTGAGCTAATCGTGATGCTGCTTGGGCAAAGTGCTTGGGTGTGGAATGTGTGTAATTTCTCACCCACTTCTCGTTGTTCTCGCAGTCTTTGGTGGAACTTTCGATTTCCTTGCTTCAACGGTAGACGGCTGACTGGAGTGGCTCCATATTAACATGTTGTCGTGTATCTTGCATTCCCAGCCGGCCACACCAGTTAGCACACCGGGTTCACACGGGCTGGTATAGCAAAAATCGAACACATCGTCTTGCGCTTGTGGATACTGGAGTGAATTGGAATCTGCAAACCTTTAGAAATCCCAATCCAACAGCCAAGACGATGATGACGACGACGACGATGATGATGATTTGCCGCACAGATCTTAGCCATCCTTTTATGTGTATCCATCACTTCTCATACCCAGCCTATCCCACCCTTAGAATCATCCCGTGCACGATATTCAAAGATAATACAATAAAATTGAATATTAATTGAATGATAAATAACGCCTTTGAATGGTTTTAGTGGGAAATTTGAATTTCTGAAGGCTGGGTGCAGCTCAGGAACTATCCCAAGAAAGTGCCCCAAGAATCGGAAACCGAGTGTGCTTGTGTGTGTGTGTTTGCAGTCGTACAACTGTGGACGTCCCGGACCCGGGGTCTGTGTTCCCGGTTTGGAATTGAAATGAATTACTAAACCAATTTATGAAATATATGCTACCGAAGCAGAGAATCACCCACTGGCAGCAAATAGTTCGAACGGGAAAGTGGCCGGATAGGTGGAAGCTGTGTGCTGGCTCACATGTACATACATATATCGTAGTTAAGGTTGGTTACATCGTCTCGACTGATGCACAACTCAAAATGACAGCATTCGAGTGCCGTGAGTTCGAGGGAGTTTGCTGGAGCTGCGAATGTGCGATCGTTGTGACAAATGGCTGCACGGCTTTGGTGGTGTAACAAGTGCTGGGGAAGAAGAAGCCTGGGGGAGCTTTGGTGGAAATTGGAATACTAAATTGATCGTTTCCTTATTTCGATAACTTGTTATGTGTGCGAGTGTGCGTATTGTGTTGCAGGGCGTACATAAATAATGAATGGCGTTCTGCTCGTGAGTTTGTGGGCACTTTGCTGAATGAACTTTAACTGGAATAGATGGAAAATCATCATCTCGCCAGTAGTCGAGTTGATTGGAAGCGAGTACACAAACACTTCAACGTACGCCGGACGGTGAGGAGGGGTTGAGAAGTGCAACGTTAAAAATGGCCGACAGAGGGCGCAATCGGTCGGATGCGTGTTGGTACAGTTTGTGAATTGATATGTTTCATTATTATCAATTCTACGGTCAAAACGTTTTACCGTCTGTCTGGTGTGAGACAAACACATGCAGAGCGTGGCGTACATTTTGTCCGTGGGAAAGCGCATTGTAATGTGACGCTAGAGGGAGTGATATAGACTGTTTATTCCCAGATACCATAGAGGCCTTGCCACACGTAGAATTAAAACTCTACTTGAATTGATTGGAAATTGTTGGTTTTGATGAATCTCGAATGTCTCTCATTAAATAACCATTCGCAGTCATACTTCTCTGTACCATTATCTATTTCATTTTGAAAAGATGACAAGTATTGAGTGAATGGCACGAAACAGGGAGAAAACACATAAATCCCATAACTCGGAGCAACTTTCGGCCGGATGCAATAAATTATCCATCATCCAGAGCCTCTATTCTTCCCGACACACACACCCGTGCGCAAAGGGTCTATTTTCTGCGGCAGATAAAACACCGGCCAAAATAAAAAAAACAACACAACAAAACAACTCAACATAAATGCATAAATTCAATATCATAATGACAGTGATGGAAGCGACCGGGAGCGAAGCACGTCTGGAGAAAGGGAGAATGCGAGCGGTAAGAAGAAGAAAAAAAAAAAAGGTTGATCGTTGCATCGCGTTGCATCATCGAATAATGCAGCCGGGGGAGCGCTGTTGCACGTCCCGGACGAACGGCAGCAAGCATAAAACACACCCGTCCCAAATGAGGTGCAAGAAAAGGGTTCCCTTTTTCGTTGGTTTGAGAAAATGGGTAAGAAAAGGCCGGAAAATCCTATCGAATAGCTCAATGTTCCAGAAGGAAAATGCGTAATGAGCTACAGTAACCGTAGAACGAGCCAGTCGCCGTGAGGTCGCTGGAAAATGAATTATGATATGCATTTCTTCATAGTTCCTGTTTCTTATGCACATTTTTTGTTTTTTTAACTTCTTGTGCAGTTCGCTTCGATTGCCTGTTCTTCGTCTGGTGGCTTGTTCTTTTTTTTTGTAACGCCAGAACGCCAGAACGCAAGGGTTTGCTTTCGATTCGGTATAAATAAAATCGAGCCATGGTTCGACTTTCGGTTCCACCGTGTTTGTTGTTGCGGTTCAGTTCATTTGGCGTTTCGTCGCCATAGTCTGCTATAGGCCGCCAGCCCACAACATTCTTCGGCTGCGTTCAAGAACAACGATGCAACACAGACCGCCTATGCACTTTTTCCTCTGTTCCAATGCATTTCTCTCATGCTCTCTTTTTTGTTTCGCTCATTCGCCATGTTTCATTTCGCCTAAATCTGACGCACTGATCTTCCTTCCCTTGGCTGGCAAATACAGAACCCCACCGTGAACCAACTCCCTTCAAGAACGGCCAAAAACATTTGCAACACACAGTAGCACACAAAAATGTCTCGTCAAGTGCAGCATAATTTCGCGGTCATGGCACATGGCACGCAACGAATGCATTCCATGTCCCCACTTAAACACACACACACACATACACACACAACCGCTCGAGTAACACAAACCGCTCCACTTGTGGGACAGACTTTCTTTCCTGCAGTTACATTGCAATTGCTATCTTCTCGCAAACGGAAGGGTGGACTAAATTTGATTTATGTGCAGTTTATTCCAAGTACGATAAATTATAATTTCTTCCTCCTACGGTGAGCCACAAACCGGGCAATGTAAATCGTAGCTTTGGAATGAAGACGGCAACAAAACCCAAAAATAACAAACGAAACACCATCACACTCACTCGTTTTTCTGTTGTTGCCCATACATCGCAACAAACAACAAAAATTTGATAAAACTTCAAAAAAATCACAAAAGTAACATAAACATTTAAAAAATACACAAAACACTCAACACTCATAAGAAACATATTAAATCATACGAATAAACGGAAACGATTTAACTATTTTTAAACTAGCGCTAACTTCACGAGATTTTTTCTCCTTTTGCTTTGGTACAATATTCTCACCTCCATCATGGCCTGCCTTGATACTGATGAGTACAGGAAAATGAATTTTCCTTTATCACTTTCAACGGCTGCTCACAGTCGAGCCACTACAAACAGTAACGATTGTACACAAAAATTCACGCACTCACACTGTTATTCATAAATTTCGGAAATTTTTCTGATTGATTAAGGCATTCGTCCGAGAGGTTCGTCTCTTAATGCCAAAGCTCGTTGAAGCTGATTTACGAGAGGAGGAAACACACTGCGCGCTTTTGCGCTGCTAGCAATGATCACGAATTCGGTCAGAAGCGCGGCACCACTACACAACGCACAACGCAACAACACCAGCAAAAACAAAAAGCCGTTACCGAAAGCAATTGACGGCCGCAACACATACAACAAACACCTGCACTACGTTCGCGTCCAACGATTCAACGACCCGGTACCACCGCCGCATCACGGACCGCTGCGATCGAACCGTGCGTACCAAAGATGTGTTTCTCTGTGTCTGAGAATTCGTATTCTGATGTTGATTGTTTATTTTCCGACAGCGAAACCCCTCGGATTCTGCCGTTGGAACGGGTGTGAGCAGGCGCGCAAGAGGCACGCGCAAGCGAGAGAGCGTGAGGTACGCGCGAAAGTGAGACGGTGCGAGGCGCAACCGATACGTCCGAACGCGATGCAAGTGGTGAGAGAACTCACGAGCGATTTTCTCACTATGCGCCGACAGAGAGCGCACGATGCGTTCTGGGAGATGTAGCGATCTCGCTCACGCAAAATGGGATGGGATTTTCCCCTTCCACCAGCGACCAGGGTTTTGTCGATTCCGTTTTCGTATCGGTTTTCCGTTCTGCACCCTCTCGTGCTCTGTGGTGGCTCGAGTTGCAGCAGCAGGACTTCTTGAGCGCTTCCGGGAGAAGTGGGGAGAAAAATGGAAAACTCCTCGTACGCGATAGCTTTAATGCTGTGTTCGGGTTGCCAGGGTAACACGGTCTGTTCGGCTCGTGGCACAAGACCTCACAGTTTAAAGCTGCACTCTATTGGAATGTGAGCAACGTACTCCTGCTGAGACTCCACCACGTGAGCCTCGAATAAATCATCGCGCTTCATTACGAGCGAGTTAATTTCCATTAGCGTTTACACTTGTCGTCAGGTGATAACATTCGTCTATTTGTTCGGTGCACAGCGAGTAGGCCAGGTTTTAGGTGTTTCCATTTATTTAACCTTTTTTTTTGTGGGCCCTCTGCGACAGTGCGGCATTGTTCCAGTTTTGGAAATGACCAAACACTTAAGCCACTTATCATCACCATCAACAGCATCATCATCATCGAGCACCGAATGGTAAATAGTATCTCGTTGCTCACCATGAGAAGCGGTCGAGAATGATTTGTTTTGTGACTATTTGATTTAGTTGAACTCTGGTGAGTGTGTTTTTGTCTACCAACCATCATTGCTCTATTTTAAGCTGTTATCTGAGCGTATCATAATCATAAAATAAAATCGTTTGGCCAACGGAAAAAAGTGAATATGGTGCTTTTAAAAAAACACAAAGCACGAGCCACGGTGCCCACCGATAACAGCTTCGCTTCGTGCATGTGGGTGTTGAACGATAAAACCACTGCCGGGGCTGTTGCTCGGGCTGTTGGTATACTGTCCAAACAAACATACGGACCGAGTATACGGCTGAGTCGGATGGGACACAAACATTGCACGTCTGTTTGACAAGAGGAGTTAACAATAAATTTTATTAATCAATGTCACTTAGTATCTGGTCGCTTAAATGGTCGCGTTACGTTAGTCTTCTTTTTTTTTGCTTTTTTGTTCAAGTCCCTCGTTCGTGTGTAAACGCTATGTAACCCTTGCCATTGGACGCCAAGACGCAACGAGCGAACGACTTTGAGTTGACGCGTTTTGAGGAAGGGATTAATTAAACATTAAACAATTAACCGACACATTAACCGACCTCACCGTTTGTCGCCGTGTGGCCGGATGGAGAAGCTGGGCTGGTTGGTAACTGAATTTGATTTAATTACTACGGATTGCGCCTAGTGCCTGATGGTGGCGACTTGCGCAATTGTGACCCAAAAAAAAAAACATACGAACCACACACTCACACACACCCAAACACACCAGTGGCCACAAAGTCCAAAATGTAGAATTCATAGCCCGATTGCACCATCATCATCTTCGTCAACAACCTCCCCATGCGGCCATAATGATCATGTTGATCGTGGACGGATTTATAGCACTCCGTCCGTGTCATTCGCTCTTGAACGCACTGGAGGCGAAGAACAAGTAGAAATGGTTGTAAGAATTAGCTACACGAGCTGTGTGACATTGCTGTGCTGCAGTGTGCGCAGTTTCGAGCGTTTGATTTATGACCAATGGACTTACGATTCAGGTGTGAAATGGAATCTTCTAGAAGGTGAGAAGGTGAGGTGAAAAAAACGGAAGCATTTTATGCTTGGAGGAGTATTATTTTCTATGGAGATACAGGCCCGCGATAAGCGACGATGGTTTATCAGTCACCATTCGCAAATAGACTATTCGTTCGAGATGAGCCAATTGCGGTCATGCATGTACACAATGACAAACTTGGAAAAGAATATCCTGAAATTCATTTTTTTCCTTTCAATAAGCCCCATTTGGAAGTTTCTTGCTTCGGGACAAAGTTTTCCGAAATCACATCTCAATTCATTTGCGGAACCGAAGCCAACAACAGCGCGGATCAGTGCCACTTTGAATGCTCATCAGGATTCCATCTTTCCGCACAAACGCCACAGCTCGGGAAGGATTTCTATAATTTATTTTTATAATTGATATGCAAATCCGTATCCGTGCTCTCTGTGATGGAGTTTTGTTTCGTTTTTGCGTACCGATATCTTAGCCATCCGGGTATCTTTTTGCGTGAATGGAAAGGAGGAAGAAAAAAAAAGGCTGAAGCGCATCATGTTTTGTCTCTTCAATCGTCGCTTCTTTCTTTTGCGCGATGGAGAAATAAATAAAAAAAAAAACTTTGTCTTGTCTCTTCAATCGTCGCTTCTTTCTTTTGCGCGATGGAGAAATAAATAAAAAAAAAAACTTTGTCTATTTCCCAGTTCATCCCATCCACTGGGTTGGCTGGGTGCTGGTGGAAGAGAAAGGTGGAAGTAATTTCCAATTCAATACATACTCCATTCCACAGCACACGAACACATGCAGACAGCTGGCTGGCTGGAATTGGGAGAGGGAAAAAGGATCACAAATCTACCACTCCACGCCGGTAGCACACATTTAATTTCCTAATGAAAAATATAAACAACGAGGATGTGTATGGATCTAGCTCGTTCGCTCGTTCGTTCGTTCGTTCGTTCGTTCGCTTTGGTTTGATTGTTTCAGGAGCAAAGGCACACCGTCTTCCCAGTTGTCAGGCTGTCTTCATATTTGCCCACCCCCTATATCATCCCCGGAGAGTCACCGAAGCAATGGGTTTCGGTCCCCAGTACGACAGGAAGCAATATCGAAGCGAAATCTACATATCTACAACGGCATACAGTAGGAACATGTCTCATCACACTCCTCTCAGGGAAAAAAGAAACGATGAACCATTCATATATTTATTATATAAAATAATCAAACGACAATTGGCAAACGGTGGGTGAATGGCAACACACATCCTCTCTTGTGGTATGCTGTGCACATAGGAAAAACCGCGGCTTAGAATCAACCATGCTCGCCAATTCGAAACAATACGTTGTTGCTCTCGAAACCCCGTGGAAAATATATTTTCCATGATGAGTGAAAGAGCTAAAGCAAAACAAAAAAGGAGCTCCTCTTCTCGTGATAACGGCAGAGGAAGGTAACGAGCGGAACTAGAAGTGTTCTGATGGCAAGTGAAATGACACACCATTTGAATGGATATCAGAACGAACCGCACCGCGTTGGCCTCGTCAGGAAGAACCCTCTCCTTACGCTACAGTATCCGCCCAACAACAGAAGGATGACGATTAATCGGGTTGCGGCATGGTTACCCCCGGGAGGCAGCAAAGGCAGCCGGGCACCGATCGTAACATTTTCGGATGGAGTTTTCTTGTGCAGGGGAGTGTATGATTCGATTTTTAATAATTTTCCATCCTGCACCGTGTACGCGTTTGAACCGACGTTACAAAGGCGACCGGGAAAAAGTTATTATTCTCGATTTTGAAATGAAAAATCAAACTACCCCATCCCCGGAGGGTGGTTTGGAAAGCGTAACGTCGTTTGTGGCCTTTTTTTACAGTAAGAACGAACATTCTTACGAGGACGATTTGTACAAGTGTGGGAGAGGAGGGTGCTATTGAAAAAAAGGGGTTAATTTGTGGGGTTCGATGCGTAACGGGTAGGGTGTTCCGGCTTCTCGGCGCGTATGGTTTTTGTAAATGAAGGAAAAAATTCACCTCAATCGAAATTCGTAATATGTAAGACAGCACAACTGTACAAGGCAAAATCAAAAGGATACCATGAGAAGCACAAATGTACATCCCCTTCCATCCCCCCTCAAACACACACATGCCCACGCTTACACACATCTTTACATTAGCGATGATGGGCGACTTTCATGGGCTTTAAGGCAAGAGCTGGCACATCAAAAGTCGTAATTCGTAATAATAAACATAAAAAGTCACTCTCCCACCCGAGCTGGGATGGGTTGGAAAGGAAAAATAACCCTTTCCGACTGTGGCAATACACGAGCCGGGGAAAAATCCCGGGAAAAAACGGACGTGGTTCGCATGTGGACGTACGTAAAAAACTTCCACACATACATGGGCGGAGCGGATATGGGAAGCAGCTCGAACCCAATTAATAACAGAAATTTGAATATATAATTCATGTCAGCCAAAAATTGATGGAAAATTCTGCTGATGCTGTGTATGTGTGCTTCTCCGCATTAGTGCTGGAAATAGGGAGTATTATATTTATCCTTCCAAGCTTCTCCGTGTGTATGAGTGTGTTTTTGTTTTGTAAATGATCGACGAGAAAGGGACTTTTAAATTCCTTCTCCTGGAGGAGTTTTACACTTGACCGCATCGGGTTGTATCCTTACGCGAGTGAGTTTATATGTGCGTACTCGTGGAAAATAATAACAATCCACCTTGGACTCTTTCCAAGTTTATTAATCAACTCAGAAAATCGATCCGACGACACCGTTGCAGCTGGAATTGGTTTCTTCTGTTAATTCCTGTTCTGTTTCGGCCATCTGCAGCAAGGCTTCCAATTCCCACACGGCACCTAAGCTACTTTACATACGCAAATGCCTTATCAGATGATGAGGTTAAAAAATTACATCCCGTAGCACACACTCACGCAAGCACGTTTGGCCGTTAAAGAGTGAGTAATGGCTAAACACGAGGTCGCAAGGGCCTTTCGCCTGCGAGACGTAATGATGATGATTTCCACTCATCAAACCCTTTCACCCTTTTTTGGTGGAAATAAATGCACACACACACACTCGCACGCGGGCGCGCTTATGCATAAAAGGGGTGACAGTTCCTAAGGATGAAAAGATTCTCCAACGATTCCTTCCGCCAGTCAGTCGGTGTGGCCGTGTTTTGTAGTGTTCGTTGTCGTCGATATCGTCGTCCTCCGCACCAATCCCATCGCCCCGCGTTGTTGGATTCTAAAATTTATCGAACGAACGAACGCCGATCGAACCGAACCCAGAAGCCGGGAAAAAAGGGTTGACACATCGATGTCTGCCTTTTGTCCTTCGCCTTTACCACCCTCGGGAGCAAGTTCGGGGGAAGTTCTCAAAAACTCACTCACGCTGCTGCTGCTGCTGCTGCCTTCCGCCCGTGCTCACTACTGTGGCATTAATTTAGGATTTAGATTTATAATTCCTCCTGCCTTCAGGCAAGCACTACCCTCTTGTCCCTCTGGTCCTGATGCGTCCCAAGGTGCTTCCTTCCTTCCAGCCAACATGGAAGCTGATACAGAGGACGACACTCGAAACAGCGAAAGGGTTTCGGTTCCGTTTCTGGGAGTTGGTAGGGGGACTCCATCCACCCCCCGAACCTCCCCCCTCTCCCTCCCACCCTATCCAGTCGAATGATGATGAGGATGATGGAATATATTGGTAAATTTGGAAATTTTTCATTTTTCCAAGATGCGAATGCGGGTCGTATGATGGGATGAAGCCAGGAGGTTGTTGTTTTGTCTTTGTGTGTGGCAGGCCAATCGACGGAAGGATAGGGGACAGGGAATGCTTGATTTGTGTGCTGTGTGTGGACAGAGACGGGCGGGAGGTTGTTGGGTGTTGAGGAAATGAGGAACTCTCCCCGCATCTCTCAGTGAAACAAGCTGAAGAGAAGGGGTAGTGAAGTGGTTGAAGTTGATTTTGCTGAACATTTGGATGCTGTTGGCTTTTCGCAAAAGGATCTCCTTGTATCATCTTCTGCTCTATGTCACGGTCTCTCTGTGTGTGTGTGAGTGTTTGTTTCAGATCGTGTGTATGTTTATGTATGTGACTCTAGGGGGCCGTCTCTCCAACGACGACGACGACGACGTCGGCTGTTGTTTTATTACAACTGATTTTTCGCCAGAAGCCAGTCAACCGTCAAGCATCCGTCGAAGTGGGTACCACATTTTCCCCAATGCCCGTACGGCTTTATGCAACGAGCAACGATTTTTACTTTCTGCAGGAATGAAGAGGACTTAATTGTGTCGCTCTTTTTCGTCCGTATCAGGGTACCCGCGGTAGCGCCCATATGGGAAGCAATGGGATTAAGAGACGAAAATTAAATATTACAAGCCAAACTCCCAAATCTCACTCCACCGTGCGCCATCATCAAACACAGCGGACGGATCGTTTAAAGACTTTTGTTTCAGAAGAAGACAACGCCAAACGAAGACTTCTTTTAGGTATTTTAAGCGAGCAAAGCGAAAAGGGGTTGAGATCGAAACATTTTAAATCGGTTTGGCTACAACAAGCTTGCGATGGAATCAGAAATCAATGGCATTGGGATTTGGAGTTGGTTGGAGTTAAGAGATTCGGCGCAATTCTTTCAGCTCGTCAGTACAGACGTTTCGTGCAACACCGAAACACAGCAACGGAAGAATAATTTCATCAAGAGTTATGAGTTCTTTCATCTTTCACATTTAGCCACGAAAACAGGGCTGCCGGGAGAATAAGGAATTGCAATTTGCAGGCAAAGGAAAAACATAAATTTTCCCTAAAGAAGATAATTTTCACAAACACAGAATTTATAATTAACAATCTTCCGTTCGCGCATCTTTCTGCACGCGAATGTGCTGGCTGCCGGCGTACGCGATGAGTTGAGGTTTTCTCGTCTTCAATTCTTCAGCACGTCGAGCACGCTGTAGGAAGACACGACAAAAACACATACACCCACCGACATGGAGTTGATCGTGTTTTGGCCCCGAATCTACCCTACGGTGGTCCGCTACCAAACTGGCAAACTGGATCGAAGCTTAATGATAAAAGTTTTCGGTGTAATTATATTGATTAAATATCGAAAAATGTTTGATGTTTTGACGGGAGGCTCCGGGTTTGGCTTCGTCCGTCTCGGAATGACGCGCATTTACGCGACACGGAAGAAGACGGTTCCATTTTAATCATGATAAAACTTGTTCTTGTTTTAATTTTTGATTGATGGATTATTGGAGCGTTACCCGGGGACACCCGGATAGGACGGGATCGAGCCCGAAAGTGACCCACCCCCTACCGTGGCCTTGTCAAACAATCGAACAACAACGCCAACAGCAACAACGAGCAAAAGGGTTGGAAATCCGGAACGGTAATCAATATTTACGATTGACGACACGGTTCTAGCACACGACGCCCTCCACAATGGGGGGTCAACAGAGTCGCTTTCTAAGCTTTGATAAGAGTAGCGACCGGTGGGTCGAATGGAGCAGGAGCGAATCGGACCGAAGATTAAGACGAGAACAGTCGGAGTCGGAACTTTGTATTTACCGTGTTTGTCCCTTTTAAAAGCATCGCTAATGGAGCTTGGATTGGGGGAAGTTTTGCTTGAAACGATGTCGTTTTTTATCTAGCTCCCAATCCGCCGCTTACAAACTCGTGCTAATTTGCTCCAACGGCATCCACAATGGTGGACGGGTTTGTGTTGTTGGTAGAAGTGATTAAACGCGCGTGATCTGAGAGCATGTCAAACTTTTCCTTCTTGTTTTTTTTTTGTTATCGTGCCGTAGCTTTTCATCCACTGTTTGTCCTTCCGATACCGATTTTGATAGTTAGCGACGAGGCTAACATTCACCGCCATTGTAGACGCCGTACCTTTTAAATCGTCACATTTGCATGGTGTCTTGCATTGCAAGCAAATCATTAGTCGTTGTGTGTTTCGCTTTGTGAAAAAAAAAACACATACACAATGGGAGATTGTTGCAAGTGAAGACCAATCCTTTTGTGTAGAAGAAAAACACCGGGATTGGTGACGATATTTGCACAGCGATTTTATTGACTCCATTTTCATCGTCAATTCCAAGCCGGCCCGGACGGGAGACGTGTGCTGTTCAAACAGAAATTTACGCTACCGACAACGAATCGGCTGATGATTATTCGAAACGACAACAGCAGAAGTGAAAAATCAACTCGAAAAAGAGTTGCAAGCCCTCTCAAGGAGATGGTTAGTCAAAAGTTGGTCCTTCGAGTCGTTCGTTACGTTGAGCGCGTCCCCGGGACTTACCATCCATTTGAGCCTCGCGCGAGTGTCATTGAAAAGGAAAATAACAGTAAAATTTAATAATCCAACCTTCAATAAAAGCATAAATCCTTATTCACGAATGTATCAATCTGTTTTCCTTCCCTCTTTGCATTCGCGGGAACGAAAGCAGATGAACGACAATTTGTTCGTTGTAGCAAGGACAAAATATGCGGTGCGTTTTTCTGTCTGCAAAGGGAAAACTTTTCCGTCTTCCCATCGACGTGCTAATTACCGAAATTTCAGAACCTATGTTCCATGCCCGAAGGAGGTGGAGAAGGTTCGTTAAAGAAGGGAACGGAACGGAAGAGAATTCCAAATTGACTTCCCACTGCTGTTGCTCTGCCCCCATCAGGTTGGTGGGAGGTTGGGTTTTTGCAAGCATTTATTTTGTGCTCCCCATTTTCCAGTCGAATTGATCTGTATAAGGGGAAATTATCGAGTCATCGAGTGCCCCGACCGCAAACCGATGTAGCGGGTTAAGCTTTATGGTTTTATGATCGATTGGCGCAGTGTCGTGTTCGCATGATCGTCGATCGACGGTCGTCATGTGGCTAATGCCGAGTGTCACATGCCGCGTGTGTGGGGCGGCCTAGTTTGCCCGCTCACCCAAGACGACCATATTTGCTAAACAAAACGATAAATTGTGCCGCTGGCGGCCACTTGGCGCAATGAAGCTCAATTATCAGTCAATGATGGCGCCGTGCAGGCGCTCGCGAAAGCTTAAAACGCACCTTACGGGCTCTTTGTGTGTGTGCTCCGGGGGTGGATTGATTTATTGTTTGTTAATTTTCTTCACACCCCCCCGCCCCTTCCTTCCGTTGCCGTGGGCTTGGGTTCCCCGCTTCAGCTTCCTCGGCTGCACGAAACAAATCATTCACCCATACTCGGCAAACCTGAATGATAAGCGATGGAATCGGTTGACGGAACGAATGAAGGGAAAAAGCTACGAATTATCACAGCACACCTAGTACTACGGGGGGGTAGTAGATGGAAGGGTGTGTGTGTGAGAAAGAGCGCGAAATAGATAATAACTACGGGGCGGTTCATCCAGCCAGCCGTTCTATTCGTCATGTTTGTGCTGCTGCTGACATCAGTGCGACAATAATTGGGGACAATAAATTAGTACATGATAATTTGATAACGTTCCACTGCAACGATACACGGCTGGTTTGGATGAGCAAAAGATGCTGAAGTGATACAGCCGAGTTAATTTATGGCACTAACTAACACATCGGAGGACACACTTTTTTTTTTACTTCGCACACCACACCATTATCCCAAAACTTCCGTTCGAATCACTTGGAAACATGCATCATCTTGCCTGTGCGGTGAGCGTTTTCCACACTGGCAGGTGTGATAAAAAGTAATTACCCACAAAAACTTCTCGACCAACAACGAACGACCTCACACTCGAGCACTTCGAACGTTTATCATTCGGCAATCGATCTAGAAGTAGAGCAAGGCTTTTGGGAAAAGTGTCGCGATGCGAAAATTCCAATGTCCAACCAGCCAGGAATTAAATGTAGCGGATGATTGGATAATTTGATTGGAATTATTTATGTACGGACACGAAGAGCCCGTGGAAGAGTTTCTCTTGTCCACTTGCAAGCTGTGGAGAGTGCGGAAAACCCCACCCCAAGTTCCGGGGTGTAACAGTGGCTTTGTGGTGCCACATTGCCAATGGTACCGAAAGAAAAGCGTCCTGACGAACGAAGCAAACACGGTGTGCCGGGTCCGTTTATCGTCTTCAATAGCAAGCGACAGCTACGCATACCGACACACGGAGCTCTGTGTGTAGGGCAAACACCACCAACGTCAGTGACAAACGCCAAGACAACGAGAAGACCAAACTGATACAATGAATAATTACGAAAAGGATATTAATTTGATTTATATCTTACGTCATGTTTCATTAAGCAATGCTCACTCGCTTGCGTACTCGCTTTTCTCACGCACTCACTCACTCGCTCGTTCGCCCGCGTTTACACTTTCATCCCGGCAGCAGCATTAGTGACTGCCTTGCGTTCGGCTGGATTCGGTTCGGTAGCATTCCTGCTCATTGCTGTTCTCGTTTTGGCATTTTTGGCACCGACAGTAGCTCGGCTGAAGAATGGAATGGATTTGTTTCCTATTTTTTCCCCGTTGCTGGAGTTTTCATTACAATTGAATTAATTTTTGCGTACTTTTCTACGGGTACGATCCCGTAGACTGGTGCTCCACTGATAATACAGCACGAGAGCGATAGTGTGTCACAGAGCACGAGTTGGATGGAATGGCAAGGAAATGGGGGGGAAGATCTCGCAAACAAGGAAAGCGTGTTCCGGTCGTTCGAACTGAGATCCGATTTTCGATGTTTACGCGCCAACAGAAGCTGAGGGGGTGGGCGTGGGCGATGGGTGTGATGGAGGAAAAAGCGAAAGGATGCAGGATTTTGAAGGATTAGCATTTCAAAAACATCCACGCAGATAGCATCGCTGCAGTTGTTGCAGCCCCATCCCGCTTAATGCCACCCAACCCTCCCCTAGCAAAGCGAACGAGCGAGTGATGGAATGTGTCTTGTCTATTTCGTTTAGGGCAACCACCTCCCCCAACACCCTTCCAATACAATGTTCCCCTTTCCGTTTTGCAGCCCCCCGCAATGAGCAAGGATGCTGATAATTAGACTTTCGCAACGAGTCAACGAAGCTGCTGGGGTTGTTTATAAGGAGGAAGGCATTTGGTGCAGTTGGAACAGTCGGGTTTGGAGAAAATCGATTTTTGTTGCTTAAAATCTCGTTCCAGTTTTTAACCCGCGTAGCTCAACTGCAAGCTAAACGAACGCAAGGAACGAGCAAACACGCTAACAAAGTCAGATGTAGAAGTCTTTAGAATTGAGCTCGTTTGCTGTGTTTGGGGCTTTTTTTCTTCAATGCAACCCATTGCGTATCTTTCAATCAAACTGAGGGAGCTGTGTCGAAAAGTTTTAACGAAAGGCACACCGCTCTGTTTTTTTATTCGTTTGCTGTTGGCGAATTCTTTGCCGAATTCTTCCAAATCGTCAAATTTTGACAATCGTGTCAAGCGTGTATGAGCACACACACATTCGGTCCAGGACCACCACGGCGGTGCTCAGCTACGGTATCGCTGGGTTTGATTGACATTGTGCTACAAACGTTCCCTCGAAAGCTCGTCCACCAGTCGTCGATTGCTCCCGGTTCGACAAACATATACATATGTGAAACAGGAAATCACCTATCGAAACCATGGGTGGATGTTTCGTTTTCCATTGCAACGATAAAAGTTTTCCACAGAAGCTAAGGTGGCTTTTCAATTCATTGTTGCTCCACGCTTGAATCCCCACCGTTTTGGCATCAATTCATACGTTTCATAATCAAATTTGGCTTCATTTTGTGCATTATGTGTCAAAAAAGCCGAAGGATTTCTGTTTGTTTCTTAAAGCCCAAATCTTCCAAGCAATGCAATGGAATCCTTTACGAATCACTGCATATACTTGGAGGATGTTTTTTCGATACATGATTTCCGGTATTTCGAAAAACTTTCCTCAAATCACCCACGCCAAAGAAGTCAATACCCGGGGTTTGGGTATACGACTGCTGGCTTGACTGAGTGACAGAATTTGAGCTAGTCAATCAGCTGTCGAAAGGGACTTCCGAGGACGTCGCCGGACGGTGGTGCAAAGTGGAATTGATTTTTAATTTGTATTCCGCTTGTTTGTTGGGCAAACGTCGCTCCGGACGGACTTATGGCCCTAGTTTACTCTAGCCAGCACGTTAAATTCCATCAGCTCCGAGGAGTTGGGGCCATCGTCGAGGGTAAAGAAACCGGAAGTAATCTTAGATTAGAAATGGTCGTTCCTTCTGCAGGCAATTTCAACCTCGCTCCCTGACGTTCCATGTTGGGATAAGAAAAGCATAACGAACCGTCTCAGAGCGCAGGATAGCACGACAAGATAGCGTCGGGTTGGGGAACCATGTCATCCTTGAGCGAGGTGTAAGATACCGGGAAATGTTCGTAGGGAAACGAGACATTCGGTGGCAACATCATTCAATGAGATATAAATAATCTTTAATGAATTAAATGCAAAGACGAACGACCCTCCAATGTCAGGATGGTCAGGATTTTACGACGAGACAAGAAGATGGAAATTCAATAACGTTTGATTGGATCTTACGTTTGGAAATGAACCTGGAGGGACGCTCTGCTTAGGGATATTCACATCCGATTACAAGACACCGGCACAGATTCGTCACAATTGGGAGGCATATTTAATCATCTCTATCGAAGTATGCGCCTAGGCATCGCATGGTAGAGAAGGAAGTGGAAGTACAAGCAAGTGTCAATAGTCGCACTCATGGCAATAAGGGGACTAGGAACAACTTCCCAAACATCGCCCAAGATAAGCAACTTCAAAAATCTAAACCATCGCCGACCAATCAAGCCCGGTCCCGGTTGAGATCAAAGTTGATCTGTTCGAAGTAGGTTGATTGTGGGTACTCTGGACGCTTCCGATTGATGGGCGCTTTCCTCAGCGCGAAGAAGCACCCTGCGGGTCGACCCCGAATGAATATTTTTAATTGCCTCCCACGAATAGCAGAAGCCGTTGATTTCGTGGCTAGCGGAATCGAATCGAAAGTAATCAAAATTCAAAACGAGTAGGAAGCGCGAAACGTAAACCCGCAAACGTTCAAACGTTCCGCTCATAACGGATTCCTTAGCGCCAATCGTCGTACCTCCCGGAGCCCGGAGTTTGTTGATGATTAATTTGACGCAAGTCGGTCGGCAGCAAGAGATACTATCCTGCTGGATGGAAAGGATGTAAATTGTACCATGCTATCGACCAAATGTTTAAAGAGTTTTAATTGTATTTACCCATCAATTGCGATAGATGATGAACGCAAGTCGGGCAGGCAGGGATGCCAATTTCTCGATCTGCCGATGAAGCATTAGGTTACATACTCAACCGAAACTGCGGAATGAAGCTGTAAAACACACCAACTACAAAACAGTACGTTTATGCTCGAAACAAAACAATAAACATCGAACAACTCATTAATTTTGTTACAACTAATCGGATGAGAGTTGTGTAGCCTTTAAATGTGTCATAAAAATATCTACACACGCATTCACGTTCTGCGGATGATTTCAAATGAGTAATTCAATTAAATCTAACAGTTCATTGGCTCCGTCCATTCGAATGACCGACTGAGCCGCGTTCGGAAACCGAAAACAAGCTCTTGTGTCCGGTCCACGCGCACAGTGAATCATCGAGGCGGCGGCGACTGAACATCGATCGGACCGAGACATGGGGTGTTAGGTGATCAACCTGATCATGAAATTACTGAAAATCTTGAAACACTGCGAGCATTTCGACCAAGCACGCATTCGAAAACGGCATTTGGTTCCGGTTGAGCGGAAGATCTTCGGTGCTGGCTGATCTTCTTGCTTTGATGTGAGGTACAACCTTAGTCAACCAGAACCCTCAGGCCTTTAGACAGGTTCTGAAGGCACCGCGTGTGCAGGAGCGAGAGCGCACCAATTCATCATTAAAAATCAGCTCAACCACTGATTGCGCTCGATCAATAAAAATTCTATTAATCTATAGTCAGCGGTGCGGAAACGAAGCCTTCGACTGATTATCGAGGAAACGCGCCCAGAGGGAAAGAATGAAAAGTCGGGAGCATCGATTCGATTTCCACTAATTGCTGGGCTACGGTTCCAGTTCCTCGCGCACCGTGTGTCTGGGACGCGCGTTGGTGAAAAATGAAAATTCTTTCCCACTTCTTTTGCACACAAACAACTGTGCCAACTCGCACAGCCCGACAGGGTGCAGGGAGTCGAAACATCGACGGCAAAGTTGCAATTTGATGCGTGTAATAAATCTATTCCGCCATCGTCAGCTGGCCATCACGAACTGCCCGCGCCATCAATTTATCCCTCCTGGACACGCAGCTCACCAGCTTGCTCGGCATTTCACGAAAGACTTTCATGGCTTTCAGGTCCGTCAGGTGATGGACCAGTGAAGTGTGAAGCAATTCGAAGTATTCGAGAGGCATCACTCACACACACGGAAGCCACCGCATTGGCGTCGAGGGCACCATCCCCCAGCTATAACAACCCAAATAGGGCCACAGTGGTGGAAAACCGGCAACCAGACACCATTCCTGACATTTTTCGATCGGAAAATGATCGTTTGAAGATGTGCCCCGAGAAGGCATTTCGCATACGCGGTGTGTGTTTGGCTTGCCCGTGCGAAGGAAAAACCAAGCAGCAGTAGGTGGGGGATCGATGGAACGCTACGACGGCTACGGTTCAGCGATGCGATCGGATCGGACTATTAATCAGCTCCGGCATTGAAGGGGAACAACCGATACCACCGGGAGCACGGTTTGGCGCTCCCCGACCAAGAAGTCTCTAATTACACGAAAAGGAATCGAAAGAAAGAGTGAGAAAAACACAGCACACCTGCGGATTCATTGAGTTAAATGAATTGTGAAGCACTCAACCCATCGTGGCTAATGATCGCATAAAGCGCAAAAAAAAGACCGTGCGAAGATGCCGAGATCGAAGTGCGTGAGTTCGCGATACGGGAAAAGCGTAGATTGATCCGGGCAACCGGGGGAAGAAACAAAAAAACAACACATTCATATTGGCAGAACACATCCAGCCAGCTCCAGGAGCCGTTTATTCTTTTCGATGAATTTATTCACCCTCAAAGAAATGGGCTAAAATTGACGTGAGAGAGGGGTGGTGGGGACCATTTCAGGTGCTTTATCGAAACCTCTCAAGCGTATCCGAGTGACTCGAGTGGTATCGGTCACAGAGGTCCGGCGATGTTTGACCGTTCGCCAAAACAAAACAAAAAAACGGCAACGGTTACAAAGCCCCAACAGAAGAGAAACAGACCAGAGGGTGATCTGATCGTCAAATTTGCCCGTTCAGTCGACCTCAAAGCGTTTGTTACGGGGTTGCGGAAACGGAACAATAACAAAAGCTTTTAACCGCAATTGTTGTTGCGGCTTGGTGGTTGGGAAAAGCAGACAGGTCTCGGCAGCGCTACCGAGTGAGCATGATCGCTCTTGTTGATCTATCAAAAATCATTCGAATGAATCGAAATAAAACGATCTTTCGCTCATCATCGTGATGGTGATGAGTGAAAGATGACTGCTGTGTGGTGGAAAGGAAAAGCGAAAAAAGAACCTAACGACGTACATCGTGTTACTATGTAGCTTAATGTCTCCGGTACAATGTATGCGCAATTGAACGGTAATGTGCGATTGGAAGTAGTTCTCCTGGCGGGGGTTCGATAAGGGTCTGAAAGACACCTGCAACAAAGCAACGGTGTAAAACTTGCGTGTTGTTATGATTCTATCGAATTGCTTTAAATGAGCTAATCGTTTGAATATCTTACTCATATCCTCGCTTGTGCTGCTACATCAACAGTTACAGTGCAAACAATAGATAAACATACTGTGCGGTGGAGGTGCGACTTTATCAACCTGTTGTTAGCTTAAGGTGCAAGTGTCATTGCCGTCAGCTTCCGACAGCAACAAGGTTGGGTGGGTGTTTGAATAAACATTGCACCCAACACAAAACAATCACACCCACCTGGGAGTCCGGGAGTAAATCGATCCCAAACACCCCAGCTGCTCCACTTCCATGCCAGTCGACAGACACCGGAGTTACGGATTGGAAGACACCAATAAAGCACACCAGCATAACGGATCAAAAACAAAAAAAAAGTAAATACCATTGATGGAAATGCAAAGAACTCCTCACAAACATCCTGTCTGTCCTCCAGAAATCACTCCAGCTTGTGGTTGAGGAAAAGCGTTCTCAATTTCACCTTCTCACACGAGTAGTTCCATTTATCTGTTGATCGCGATTTGTGAAAATTGAATAGAAACTGAATACCTGTTGCAGGTCGTCCGTTGTGTCAGCGTGCCTGGTCGATGTCACTTTGCAGTCGCTTCCCTGTCATCGGATGCCCCGGCTGTTGAGCTTTGAAGTGCTTCCAAGTGCACGATATCGATACGGTTTTAGCACGTTCGATGGCATGAACTGCCATGAGCCATGAGACACACGCAGGGTGCAGAGCAGCAGCGGCAGCAGCGTTCACATCGAGCCATTTCGATTGCATATCACACAAAAAGAAAACGAAAATGAGACCCACTCACAAACTCAGCGTGTTGAGTCACATGTTTGCACCCTTCGTCGTCGTTGTCGTCTGCGTTGCGGGGGGGTTGCGTTTTTTATGAATTTTGCGCCCTTGTCACCGGGAGGAAGCAATCGATGCTTTTGCAAATTTACACTTTTCAAACAATAACCACCGAAAAAAAAAGAATAGAACACAACCACAGAAGCCAATTCCGGTTCCGGACGTTTCATACGGTACAATACACCGGTAACACCGGTTGATGGGAGGTTTTGCTTTTCTTTCTTCTATGTCTCGCACACTGTGCCGCCACTGTGACTGTCGAACACGTGCATTCGAAGCGCAAAACCGGCCAGTTTGTCCGGACGTTACTGGTACAGCAAGATGTCAATGGTTTGCGTACTTTGTGTTACCTCGCGGACGCGCTATCACTAACTAATAATAATTCTAACAAGTTTCCTTGGTGGCATAACATCCAAATACCACCACTACACGTTAAACAATTCCGGCACACTGACACAAATCGGCTGAATTGTGCGATTGGCTTTCGGAAGCGTGACCGCGATGGGAATAGAACGCACTCGTCCGAATGTTTTGATGGGCGATAACTTGCGGGTCGCGGTTAAAATGGGCAAAGGGGTCTACCGGACCACGAGTGCTTTCCAATTTCATTGATAGAATTTTTCGTAACGAGCGTTCGTTATCACCCTCCCAAATATGAGGCGCATTGA
Organism: Anopheles culicifacies; assembly: GCA_000473375.1. Classification (NCBI taxonomy): domain Eukaryota; kingdom Metazoa; phylum Arthropoda; class Insecta; order Diptera; family Culicidae; genus Anopheles; species Anopheles culicifacies. The sequence continues at coordinate 12,452 of KI423023.1, read as the reverse complement.
TCAATGGACCGTTTAAGTGATCGTCTAGTATGAACCAGTACAATCCTTCAATTGATCTTTCGATTGATACAATCGAACATCAATTATACAACATTTAGCAATCACGTAATGACGATCGTGATTATCAAACATCAAACATTATTTATAACAAATAGAACATTAAAATGACACCTCGTACATAAAACAAAAGCTCCCCAACCCATTGTTAGCCTACACGTCCTTCGGCGTCTAAGACTTTTTTTTCGTTTGGAAAGACGTACGGAAAGACACAAAAACAGATTAGCAGAATCATCAGAAACGGTCAATTCACCGATAACCTATCGGTTCCTTGCAATTATTGTAGCGCAGCGAGGAAAACACCCAGCACACATCAATAAATTTCACCCCGAAAAAAATGGTCCGTGCCTACCGAGCCTGAACGACGCGTCTCGGCTCGAGGTCAACCGCTTCATACTGTAAATATAGCGAACTAAATCACCGAACTCGGACCAGCTCACCAGTCTCTGCTGCACGGAGAAATGTCAAATGTCAATTTATGAGTCCCAATACCCACGACCATGCTGTCCGTGCACACACATGCGCGCGCTCCGACATTTTGATGGAATTCGAAATTTGATTTGATTAGAAGATCAAAAGGTGATCGATGATCGATGGACGAGCTCTGCTGGCGTAATAGGGGTTGTTTTTACCGGCGACGGGTAATGCGCCCGATAGATTGATGTTTGCACAAGATCGTGTCCATTTGTGCCACGTCTGCACGCGATCTACGCATTGGTTACCGTGTTTGATTGGAAGTGTCTTTGGGCCGACCGGTTGAACGAGGTTATCAGGGATGTTTTCTATATTTTTTTTTTCGAGCAGTGGGTAATATTCTTAACGATCTTCCGAGATCTTCCCATTCGGCAGCAGGTCGATTATTGAATGGAAGTGTGCAAAATGATTCGTTGCCCTTGGACGTAGTCGAAATATTCCTTACGGTCAGTCTTCATCGTTTATACTGCAAATGATAGGACATGAAACACTGCACGTGTATCTATTTTGCCTTCCCGGACAACCACCCCCCCCCCTCCCAACCCGCACCCCGCCAATTCTGCCTCCATTAGGGCTAATGATATTTTTCATTAAAAAAATAATATCCAAAATTGCGCCAATATATCAAACGTAATGGTGCTTCCTTACTGCGCCCCGACCGTCATCTTACACTCGGATAAATAAAGCAGCGCAGAGTCTCCCCATCTGCGCCAAAGGGAGCAAACGCGTGTAAGGACGATTATATTGTTTCGCTTTGGAAACGGTTCTTTTGGAAGCAAGAAAGAATATGACACCACAGTCAATAGGCGAATCGGTACGGGTCGGAATCTGCATAAATATCTTCCCAGCTACCCTTCATCAACGGTGGAGGATGCTGAATTAAAGGTTTTATTTGCAAAATCACTTGATTACCACTTGTGTTTCCTGCTCGGGAAGCCATTTGCTAACGATGAATCTTTTTTTTTTGTGTGTGTTGCTTCTTTTGAAGCCCAGACACACTCCTACGTCGGTGGCACGCATTTGGATGTTGGTACGCGGATGGCAAATTTGTCATTGCAGACCCACACGGTTCGGTTTGGAGACTCACCTGTGAGAAAGAGAACGAAGAAAAAGAAATACATTAGACATAGGATCGTTATTAACGTTTCCCCTGGGTGGAAATGGAAAAGTACTCCAAAAGGTTCAGTGAATCTCCAGCGCACCAGACCGTTTGTGGTGTCTCTGGCCTCTGATGATGTGTCGCGAGTGAAGAAACAATTTGCTCGATTACTTTGTAGCAAACACGAAAAGGGTGTCCTCTTACAACACGAAATGGCGAGTGAATGGTGTGCAGGGATTCGCTTCGTTCTTTCTTTCTTTATCAGCCTCAAATCTCAATCACTGGAAAACAGAACCACTCACAGCTACTCGCACGATGCCGTCTCAAAAATGTTGACACAAAACAAAATTCAACCGATTGTGAAGAGAGAAGTTTCCTTTTTCTTTTTTTGCTTCACTTCTACCACCCTCTTTGCGCGTTGGGAGGTCTATTGTTTCATGCCCATGGCGTCATGTGACGTCCGGGTGGAAGCTCGTGTATAAGTGCACCTATTTTGAGAGCGAAATCCTTCATTATCAATCGCAACATTCGCGCCCCGCCGTCCGCCCAGTTGCACAGGTTCCAATCCTTTTTCTTCTTTTAGCGATTGGGTTTCGCACACGATCTTGTCTCTAATGAGTACTTGATAGGAAAATAGCGGCTTCAAAATAGGGAGCAACAGAGCGGTGACAAAAAGCCGGGCACCGGCAGGAACGTGCCTCTTGGCCGCATGTCCCGAAGGCTTTCGCATGCAAATCTCAAAGGAGTGTTTCGTTTGACGGGTTTTTTTTTGTGTGTACAAGCTGTCGTTCTCGGGGGAAAAATAATGCACCACACACATCGACAAATTGGGTTCGCGCGACACCGGACGAACACGGGCGGCCCTTTTTAAATGGGCAGAGCATAGCGGATGGCGAAAGGATGCTTCTGCGGGAAGCAAAAGACCGCCTACGTCATTGACTTTCCGTCACTAGCTCGAGGATGCCATTGTGTGTATGTAGGATGTGTGTATGGATGTCCTGGCAAGTAGTGCAACGGGTAGTGCACGGGTGCACGATTCGTTAGTTCGAATTCTTTGGAATCGCTCAAGGGTAGCTCTTGCCTGTTGTGAGCCCCGGTGCATGTAGTGTGATGCTTCGGATTAACAGTTAATACAAACCGAACACCGCACCATGCGCCCATTAATGGAATGGAGTGATGTTCCACTTGTCTTCTTTCCAGCATTCCAGCATTCAATGCTTATTTCTTTGCACACGATACATCGTGGAGGAAAACAAAAAAAAAACACATTAATTAGATGACGGCGGATACGTTTTGTCCATGCGCGCATCATGCATCCTTCGACGGGTTTGTTTGCTTTCCACTTTTGTAAATAAATTTCCTCGGAACGACAGGTACCGAGGCATTTCGAATCCTGTCATTTGTAAAGTGCAACACGAATTCTTCACACACTTGAACCTTATCCGTGTTCCTTGCCGAACACCTTTTCACAGAAGGGAAATATGGTACGCCGTACTGGAGATGAATATATTTATGATTAATTAAGTTACACAGCCTGTACACTCTCGAAGTGTGAATGAACTCGAGCGGGAGTTACATACGGGGTTGCAATTGACATTTGCTTTAAGTATCGCAAAAAGGTGCAACAAACGGGAAACCGTAACGCATGCCAAATAACAAAAGCTTATAAAGCATTGTAAGTCTTCATTGACCCGTGTCTCAATTAAAATCACACTGAGAAAATCCGATGCAAGAATATTTCATTAAAATATGTGATTATTTAGCCATATTTTAATAATTGACTAAATATTCCTTTATTTTAAATTTGATTCAATTGGAATATGTTTCTTCTTGCAACCTTAAAAAAAAAAAACATTGAGCATCGTATCTCCCTTAAAAGGATATGAAATGATACCGATGACTTAAATCACTACTTAACGTTTGCTTATAATTAGCCTTTTGACTAACGTACAGAGCGTAGCAATTACTTTCCATCGAGCAAGAATCAAATTAAAATGGGAATCCGGTCCAAAAACTCACCATTGAACCTTAAGGAACACCATCCTCAGGTATATCGATTCAAAAATCTCTTCCTTCTCTAACCCTGCGCCCTTTCCGATCGTTTCAGAAATAACTCGGAATCGACCGTTTGGGATGATCTTAGCGTTCCTCGGCGTCCTTTCACGCTCTTCAGATGTTTGATTGCTGATGCCAATTAGCCTTCGGGCGAGGATTCGCTTTTTTGATGAATGAATCCTTTTCGTGCCATTTTCCTTCCCTTCCAACCCAAGCCTTCCCTTTGGCGGATGGGGGTTTGGAAATGGAGCGCTGATGAAAAACAAAAGATATCACGAACCGAAACGGAACGGACACGGTACGGGTGCGGTTGGAAATCCTTGCCGAGCTGATGGCTGATGGCCATACGTGACGATTTTCAATGTGTGCTCGGCTTTTTTCTTTCCCGCTCCCGATACACACATCCATTTCTTCTTGCTCTTTCGCACATTCCACGATTGGTGGAGGTTCATTTTTCACCGAAAAGCAAAAAGGAAAATTTACATAATATATGTTACGATTTCATATTTTAGTCCCCACCCCTTCTTACACCCTCTCGTCCACCATTGCCTTCGCTTTCGTTCGAGATACTGCTACTGAAAGTGTCTTTTCGAACCCTTTTTCCTAACAAACACACTTACACACATGCTGTGTATGAATGCTTTCGGGGTTTGTTGGGAGCGGGAGAGAGGGAACATTTCCTGTCTTCGACCCAGCGGCACACTTGCGTGAATTTAGTGCTTAGAAGAGGAAAATGATTTTTCATTTGTTTCTCGCTTCGATACCGTTCCCCATGGCCACCGACGGAAGGTATACCGACGAGCGGGAGATGGATTATTTTATTCCACCAACAGGGCCTGCCGATCCTACCCGATCTGCCGATGAAAATTTGTAGGAAAAAACTGAACACCAAAAAAAGGAACGTATGGGTATAGGTAAATTTTACTTCTTCTCCATCGAGCCGCAGAAGGGAGCACGGTAACCGGGAAAATGGTCAAACGAAAAACGGTCAAATATAATAATAAATGTATGAATCGAGCAAGTTGAGGAAAAAAGCTTGACGATTCACGAAATAAGAGAAGCGCGGTACGGTAAGGAGGAGGATGTTTGTGTGTGTACATATTTCATAAATTTTTGGTACGCATTACCGTATGATGACCATTCGAAAAATGCTAAATTACCGGTACCGGGGGATAGGGATTTTTCTGTAAAACCGAACCTTCCCTATCGGTCCCGTCCACACCGAGATGAGCCCACCCACAAAACCCGAAAGTGGTTACCAATGGATGCCGGATAATAGGAAACGCGTGGTGTTGTGGAAAATATTTGTAGCATTATAACAACAAAAAATACCGACCAACAAACTCAACAAAATAAAACTGCCGATTTGAAAGAACAACAACATCGAAACCTTATCTACCGGTAGGAGAGGGTATGCCAGAGGCATAGAAGAGAGGAAGGACAGTTCCGTGGCGATTCGAGCCAACGATGATGAGGATATTTATAACGATAAAATATTTATTGAAGTATTGTTGTGATACTGGCCGAAACTGGCTTCACCTGTACGCACGTCTGGTGTGTTCGGGGGGTGGTAAAAGTTGCTCTTCCGGTAACAGGTTTTCACCCATTCACCCATTTGCTACCGACACCCATGGGTGGGAATGAAATTTTAATACACGGACTTCAATTAATGAAGAAGAACAAAATACTCTTGCCCTGTCGCATAAAATACAAAACCCACAACTTTCCAAAGCAGTGGAACCAATGCTAGAAAATAAAAACCGATTCCACAATCCTTGATTGTGGGCCGGCGGCCTGTAAGGAAAGAAGGGAGGAATTGTATATTTTATTTACTTTCATTAAAAACCCATAACTCCAACATACATACACTAGGTGGAACACTCAGTAGAACAAAAGAAAGCGATCGGGTTGTTGTTTGTGTTTTTTTGCACTCTTTCACTGAAAATTCGAACCCCGAAAAGGGTCATGTCCGGCGAAGGATTTCTGGTGCTGGTGTTTTAGTGGTCAGCAGTGTTCAGCATGGTTTTTTTTTTTTTGTCCAACAAATGTCCGAAGGAAGGTTTTTGCAGATCGGTTCCGCTTTTTTGGGGCAAGTCACTCCTCGGGTACGCGGTGTTCCTCGGCCAAAGCCCAAACCAAACAAAAAACGGACTAATTCCCGTACGCCGGGGCCCGGTTTTCGATCGTTAATTGTAATTTGTTTTAAATAATTTTAATAATTTACGCAACCGGAAAGGCCCAATACACGTCCCGCCGTACGCTCGGGAAGGATTATTTCTCGTGGGTAACGTCGAGAATTGTCTACAT
>AXCM01001996.1:0-33543 GCA_000473375.1 Anopheles culicifacies | reverse complement strand
TGCTTAGCGCTTCTGGTGACAGAAATTGAACTTGCTCGTGCTCGCAAGCAAAACATGGGGTCTATTTTCTTAGATATGCAGAGAACGTTTGACAAAGTTTCTCCACAGGGGGCAAACTGAGTCAAAAATTGCAGAATGCAGGGCTGGGACCAAAACTGAATAACTTTTGTCGGTAAAAGCTATGAAATACCCAAGTTGATGGCATATGGTTAATTTACGTTTACAAACGTAACTCTAGAGAGAACCCCCACCTACTCCCCCCCCCCCTTCATGCGTTACGTAATTAATGGACGACGTCTATGGCGTAATCGAATAGGTCAGTCATGCTTGCGCCTGCCATTTATGGATTGCGATACTTATTGTTACCACGTAGTTGGATAGTCGAGCCCTCAACTACGGGGAAACAGTCCGAATTGGTATTGTACTCCGGTCTTGCTGTGTGAGGCCAGTGCCGTCATCGCCTCAGCGGCCATTCGTCTTCTTCTTATTCTATGGCTCTACAACCTCGAGAGGTCTTGGGCCTACCCTTTCTGGCTTTCGTGACTTGAATGTACCCGCAATAGGATAGTCAGTCCTGCGTACGGGGGAACGCCTCGAATGGGATTCGAACCTCGGTTCTGCCCGTTCGAAGACCGACGCCGCTATCTCCTCGCCCACGAGCCGCCATTGGACCGCCCGAAATACTCAATGTGTTTCTGCCTTTAAAATTGCTTCTTACCTCTTCCTACAGTTCTTTGATTAGCTTTTTATCTCTTCAACCTTGTTCCGTGCTAGTCAATATGTTCTTTATTTTACAAAACAGCTGTTTTTTATCATTTTCCCCTTCAAATATGATTTTTTAAGAGATTATAAAATATTTTTTGTATAAAAAGTTGTTAGGAACAAACAGTTCCAATCGTGGAAATTCCAGCGTTGCTACCTTCTGTGGCGCCATCTATTGAGCAGTGACAGTACCACAACAATAGAGGTCTTGAATGAAGAGGTAATTTTTGGGATATTTTAACCGCTTTTGAATACAATCATCAAATACCTCAACGAAGATAATTAAAATAAATTATCCACCATGGTCCTACGAAAACCACTTCTCGGTGACCTCATTTGGGGTTTGCTAACGGTAAACCATTCAATCAGATTACATGATTTATCTTGCCGCAAGCTATTTCTAATCACTCATCGGCGGTAGTGCATGCGGTAAAACGCATCGATGCAAGATCCGCATCGAATAACTTCATCCGATGCATATTTTACCCATTTTCACGCTCGGATGGTCAAATTGTGTGCCGCACCGTGAAGCGTTTGATCAATCAGTTGAATAAGCATACCCGGGTGGAAACATCTAACGCATCCTTCGCTTACGGGTAACGCAATCTACCCCCCGCAAGAAGAAGGTGCAAAACGAGTTATGGCAACGGTGTTATTACTCAATGCAAACTGTCTCTTGCTGTCGCTTCTGGGTCGGAACGGAAGAGCAAATAAATAAAACGAGTGTGCACTTGCTGCACGCTTCAGGTGCATCCACCTCCAGGTGGAACGAGCAAAGGAAGGCCGGGAGGCAATAAAAAGGACACGACTAGGCTCCACAGGTTGTTGGTGGGCGCGCACTGCGTATTTATGCACTTGAAAGGCCACCATCGGATGATCAGCATGGAAGGATCCATTCCCTTACCCTTCGCTAAAGCAACATTCTCTTGGGACGCAATTTTTCCGGTAATAAACGGATCCACTCCCACCTGTGCCCCGTGTGCAATGATGATGGGACGAGCGTGGGCTGATATGCTGCCACCGACAGACACAGCCGACCTAATGTCCTTTCGTCTTCGTCGGCGCGATGCAACACGGCCACAGATCCGGGGAAGTACCGGAAGGAGAGTACGATTGGAAACACGGAATACACCGCCACCCGTGCAGAACTGTAGAGACCGGGAACTGTTTCATCATAATAAAACGACGCCGTCCTTCCCTTGGTGGTGGCCGCGTGCCCAACCCCCCAACCCAAACCATCGTTTACCGTCATAATCGTTTGATGATTTTAATCGTAGCATAATGAAAATTTATCAAAGCGTTAACACAGCGGGTTACCTGTTGCCTGGTGCTGTGTACATATACGGACGCTTCGGAAGGGCAAATGAATGGGGCGGTGTGGTTGTGCTACTCCGGACGATATATTGGAATCGTCCGTATCGAGATTTTTTTTTCCTCAACCGTAACCGGATAAACCAAATTAGTGTGCTTCGCTGAGCAGGAGCAAAGGGACACACACACACACACACACACATCCCTAACCTTTGTGACCGCACATCACATCACCTTCGATCACGTGGCGTTCGAAGGGTTTATTTTTATCGTTCCTCCCTTTTTTAGTCCGAGCTCTCAAACGTTTCAACCGTTACACCGGAAAATGGTAACATCGATAGCAAAAAGGACACTTTTTATCGGTTCTCCTTTGCGGCGAATATTAATCCGAACACGAATTACATGCTACTCAATGCGTGTATTTTTTATTGCGAACGCAGCGGTTACAGTTCTGCTTGGGATTACTAATTTTATGAAGAATTAGTATACTATCGATTTTCGAATGCATTTATTAATGAAGCTTAAACAACTGTAGCTGCAACTGTACGAATAACTTTAATTTAAATTACATTCCTTAGACGCTATAAATAATAATTTCGAATGTATACGAAAACAATGCATTCCCTCTTGGTGTGGGAGAAAGTTACGTTCCAAGGAACTTTTTACCGTACAGCTGTGCCTTCTTCTCAAAGGCCAGCGATTGAATCGGCGTGTTGGGCATGTAGAACGGATTCATCAGGTATTTGATGTACGTTTCGTACATCTCGTTGAAGAAGTTTTTGATGCCATCATCGTTCCGGTTGTCGTGCACTATCACGAAGCGCAGATGGCTCGCGGTGACGAACCCGGACACGAACCATTGGTTGAATTTGTCTATCGATTTCAAGTACGTATTGTTCGTCTTCCATTTGTGCTCGTCGATCAGATCCAGTGCGGCGTGTGCGATGAACTGGTTAAGATGCCGATGATCTTCTTTCTGCGAGTGATAACCGAAATGGAACGATGAATGTTTGGAGACATCCGTGCCTTCTCACGGCTCACCGGACGGAAGGCAGAACTTACCTTTGCTTCCTTGTTTACTGTGACGAATTCCGTCTCGAATATAGGATTATCGTTGTGCCCGACAATGGCAAAATAGTAGCTACTACTCATTTTCACAACAATCGTTATCAAAAGTGGGTATCTATCGTAGAGCCACGGTGGATGTGATCGAGTTGTTTGTTTACTTTTGGTGGCAAAACGACAACAAACAGCATCGATGGTGGTAAAACGTATCTGTTCGTAGAACAAAAGTGCGCAGACAAGTGTTGCCATGGTGCACGTTTGATTGTGCGCAGGCATACCTTCGACCTGTGTGTGATCCGCCAACGAGTGTTTATAAACGTATGATTGACATTCAGGGATGCTTCTACTACGCAGTCGTTCTATTGTTTTTTTCAAATATTTCCCTTCGCTTTGTTGAATATTTGCTTAAATTATATGCATTTACATGGAAACACATTTACTTTCGGAGTACAATTATTTTACTCGTTTATTTCACTTAAAATCCTCTCACGCACATCCTTCATCAATGATGCATTCATTAGTACCTAAAAAGGATTAAATACAAATGCTAATAACGGCAATGGGGGGATCTTCCTTGCTACATTCGCGCCTCCAGCAGCCACGATCCATTCCTAATAAACGCATCCTATTTTATGTCCTTGCGGAAAGGAAGCATGCTATCCTAGTGGTGCTAATTTTGATTTGTTCTTTTGTTTTTATCGGAACCCTGCATAGGTTTGTTGTACAACAGTTTTAAACATGAGTATCCGCCCGACTGGGTGAGGGTGGTGAATTCCAAAGGGAACAAAATGCTACAAAAAATATTACTGGTTGGTAATGAGCGCACGGTTAAGTGTTATCACAAGACAAAACGAAAATATGTTAGTGGTATTCGTTGTAGTGGTGGTTTGCGCTAATTTTCTATTCAATCGCGCCCAATAATAAGGCGGGGCAGCAATGATTTTAGCGCGGCACAAAACTTACATCTAACTACTTCGTACATTAATCCGAAACAGGGAGGAAACATAAAGGGAATAGAAATAAGAGTGTGTGTGTATATATAAAAGAAAAACTTCGAGATACTTTTTAAAGAGATTCCTTACGTTTCGTAATACAGCAAAGGATTCGTTGTATGGGGATTACGTTAAGCACTTGGGATAAAGTAACGTGTCACGGTTGCTCATCGTTCTGGTCACGACGTAAGAAGAGATGCACACGAGGAGTACAACCGTTATGAGCGCCACGTGATACGTACGTCGTGACGGTATTAGACTTAGGTTTAATGTAAACTTTGTTCATTACGCCTTCTTCCGCTATGCCAATAATTTGTATGTGTGGTATTATGTTAAAGCACTTGTTAACTGGGTAAATATGCTAGTGCGGAATTGACCGCTCAGCGTTACGAAAGTACATCCGCCCACCTACCCCTTCGTGGCGGCAATTCTATCCAATATCCAATATCTTCGTCGTCAGCAAAATGCGCCATCAGTCCAAAATGCTAGGCCACCGTCTTATCCTTCCTCTTCCTTGCCTCTCACACTTACCTTTCCGTCTTCTACAATACTGCTCGTATAGGGTTTTGTGTTGCAATGCATCGTCGTTTTCGAATAAATGCTCAACCACGCACGGCCTTTTCAAACACATCCATATTCGTACCATATCGCGCTGTCTCTGTTCTTCGGTTCCGGTTTCTTCTTGCTGTTGTTTCCATTCGAATCCTTCTTATTACTGTCCTCCATTCCGCAAAGTGCCGTCGAACCGGTATTTGGAGCCCCAGAAGGGTTACCGCTTACTTCCATCTGTTGTGCACCTGCGGGCAACAAGTTTGACGTTGTCTCCGTCTTGAGCGTGGTCGTGGTGGTAGAAATTCTGTTCAGCAGCACAAACGTAGGCTCTCCTCCCGCGGTGTTCGTTTGGCTGGCAGTGGTTGTTCCACTGTTCTGATCCGTACGCGGAGGCGGTGGAGGTGGCGGTGTAGAAATTGATGGAGGAGGTGACGGATTTACGGCCCCACCACCGGTCGGTGTGCTTGAGCCGGAGTTGACGATCTTATCGTCCAGGTACACCGTACGACGAGTGCCAGCTGTGCCAAGGTTCAACGCATCGGTCGCTGTATCAAACCTACAAAATGAAAAAAAGTGTCTTAGCTAAGCTCATCTTTCCCCTGGACCCCTGGATACTTACCCCTGGAAACTGTTTCTGTGAGCGGGATTTACGTCATCTCGTCGAGAAGCCTGCAGACTGCTGCGAATTCCTCCCCGAAGCAGTGTCGCATTCAGAGCCTCATTGTTTGGCTTTCTCTGGAGACTTTGACGAAGCTGGGAACCACGCTGCAGCAGATTCGTATCGGATGCGACCGAATTGGGCTCCTCAATGCTATTGTCCGATTCGTTGCCACCCGATTCAGATCCCATGGAAAGACACTGACTCTGGGTGAGGCGTTGTTCTTCCACCCAGGAGCGCCGATTCTGGTTTAGGGAGTAAGTTACACAAATTAGAAAGCAATACATAACCTTTACGTTGCTGTGCATAACATACCCTATTTGGGACGCGATTCATCAGTTCCGATCCAGCTCGGCGCATTTTCTTCACCAAATTGAGTCCAAATGGTTTCCTAGTCAAAAGCAAAGCATTCCATCAGCTATTTGTTTTAAAGGAATATAAAAAAATGTCCTTACTTCTTCGGTGAACAACTATCCAGCTTGCGGTAGTGTTCCATTATTTTTTCCTCCAGCTTCTCCTTCTGACGGTTCAGGTTGTTCAGTTTATCGGTGAAGTTCTTCTCCTCGTCATGGTAATGCTGCTTGTCTTCTAGCGAGTGTGCCAACAGTTCCTGATACTGGGCGAGGATCTGGGACACGTGATCCATTAGCGTGCGTCGATCAATGTCCAGGCTGGCGTTCATGTTTAGCAACATCTGTAAGGCAACGAAATGACGATCCTATAGCTCCACTTATCAACCTTCCTCCAAGTAAATGTACTTACCTCGCATCTTTGGTTTATTTTGGTGTACTCAATCTCCAGATTGCTGATTTGTTCCTTCTTGTTAGTCAGCTCCCCAGACAGCTCGGTGTTACGCAGCTTTAGGCGACTGTTCTCCGTCCGGTACGCTCGATACTGATCGTGGCAGTTTTTGTAGTCTTGCTTCAGTCTCTCGCTCGTCGTAAACAGACACCGGAAGTCGTCCTTCAGCTTAGAATGCTCTGCACGCAGATTGTTTAAATTCGTGAGACCATCCTTCATCGAGTGCAGCTCGGCTTGTAGCTCTTCGACCTTTCGCTCGAGCGCTGCCGTTCGCTCACGATGATCGCGATTTTCGGTCTTCAGGTCACGGATTGTGTTCTTTAGCAGTTCCTTCTCGTCGTTCAGTGCATCGTAATCGCTGCTTAGCTGCTCGTGCAAACACTGTAACGCCACGTAATCGTGCTGTAATGATTCGTACTGCTGACGTTTCGCTTCCACCTGCTTGACGAGCATATCCTTCTCGACGGCCAGCTGTGAGTTGGCTAGCTGCAACGCAACGTGCTGGGTGTTGAGGGATGCAATCTGTGACCCGAGTGTAGCCACTTTCACCTTTTGGCGGGCGTTTTCCTCCTGCAGCGATTCCTGGGCGGCGAGTAGCGAAGAATGCTCTTGCTTTAGTTGTTCCAGCTTTTGCTCCAGCTCGGAGGCATTCGTTGCACTTTCGGACACCGTTTCGTCGCAGTTCGAAAACTCAATGTTCTTCTCCACCGTGTATATCTCCTGACGATGGCACAGGACACAAATATCTGCCGATTTGGTGCCACCCGACGATCCCTGATCCTTGCCCACCACGTTCAGCACTATCTCTCGCACCGTTTTGAAGGATTCCGGATTCTTGCAAAGCTTTTCCACAAACACCTCCACATTCATATCGTTCCGTTCCAGCTCGGTATCGTTCAACCCCAGCCGTTCGAGGTTTTGTTTCACCTTCTTCGTTGCCATCGTTCCATCGTACAGATCTTTCTGCAGCGTGGCGATCGTATCGGAGTGCATTTTCTGCTGGGAGAGTAGTTCTTGATTTTCCTTCTCCAGCTCCTGCAGTTTTACCAGCACACCCGAACCTTCATCAACCTGTTTTGCAAGCTGTTCGATTTCCTTCTCCTTTGCCTCTAGCTGACCACCGACCGTATCGAGATCGTGCTCGCATTTTTCCAACACTTCCTTGTACTTGACGAGCTCCTTGTTGAGATTCACGTTTTCACGTTCGACAGTGGAGCACTTGCCTCGCAAATCGTACAGCTCCTTACGCACATCTTCCAGCTCTTTCAACCGTTCGTTTAGTTGTACACTTTCCTTGCTCTTGGTGTCGATGGACCGTTCCAGATCGATCGTACGGCGCTGAATGCTCTCGAACAGATTCTGCACACGCTGTTTATCCTTGGTTAGGGATTCGATTTGCTTTTCCAAATCGATCTGTCGTATACGATCGAGTTCACGATCGTGCGTCTGTCGGTCGATCATTTGCTGCTTCGAATCGATCGCGTCCTGTAGCTTTTTGTTTTCCTCGAGTGCGTTCTTAAACACGTTCTCAAGCTCACTGTTTTGCTGCACCAGCCGATTACAGTTTTCCTGCGTTTGATCCAAACGTAACGACAGTTTTTTCTTATCTTTCTCCAGCTCTAGGATCTTGTTTGAGTTTTCGTGGAACGATGACTCTTTCAGGCTGTCCAACGCGGCGAGTAATCGACGATTTTCCAGCTCCAACTTTAGTGCACGAGTCTAAAAGGAAAAAAGATATGTGTTAGTATCATCACAATCATCTTCAGGAGACACCACAAACCTGAGCATTCGTGGTTAACTGTTCTGAAAGACTGTTGTCGTTTGATGGAAGATCGTCTGTATCCGTGTCGGATTGAGCCTGGTTCGCCACATTCGCATCCGGACCGGCCATAAGATTCTTCGTTGCCAGATGCAGCTGCACGTTCTCTTCCAACAGTTCCTGCAGTTTGCTCTTGTCCACGTCCCGCTCCAGCGTCATATCGTTCATCAGCTGTTTGAACTTGATTATTTCCGCCTCGAGTGTCATCACCTGATCGCTGCGCTTACGAGACCTCGCTAGCTGCTCCTCGAGCATCTCTCTGGAAGATAAGAAATCAATGAAAGTCAGGACGTGTACAGTGCGGTTCCATTCATTACTTACTTCGTTTCGAGCAACATTCGGTTATCCTCACGTAGCTCTTCCACTCGCGTCTTGTAAAACTCGGCATCAGATAGCTTTTCACGCAGCTTTTGTACTTCAATCTCAAGCCGATCGGCTCGTTCGGAACGTTCCCGGAGCACATCTACCTCGTCTCGATACGCCGCAGCACGACGCGACTCGGAGTACCAGTCCTGACTTTCGGTGCGAAGCTTTTCGTACTGGTTACACTTGTGGTCCAGTTCTTCCTTTACCTCCATAAGCAGTTCGGATTTTTCCTCCAACTCTTGGCGTAACTTTCGTAGTTTCGATTTGTAATCGGCCAGCTCGACTGCGAGATGGTTGTTCTCGGACGTGGTGGATGGGGTGTTGGCCGTGCTTGTCGATGCAGATGATGCATTGTGAAGACTGCTTTTGGAACTGGAACTGTTTACGAGAGCCTGCTGCTCGCTATCAGTGATGAAGGAGGACATCCATTTCCCATGGTATTGGTCGCGCTCCTTCGCCAATCGTACGATGTGCTTGCACATCAGCTCCGGGGACAACTGTTCCAGAGCTTCCTGCGTGAGGACGAGTGTTTGGCTGTCGGTGACCTGCTTGATTACCTCCACAATTGCATGCTGCGTGTTCACATCCAGCTCCTTAATGCGGGCGATAAATATCTCCTTGTTTGGACACTGGACGGCCGCCCCAAGAAGCAAGGTAATGAGCAGCTTCATCTGTTCCAGACCGGCACGCGATTCTGGCGAATGGCCCAGCACCGAACAGTCCGGAAGCGTCAGGATAGTCTGACCAAGCTCCTCATCGTACAAATTGCGCAAGTTCTTCACGATTGCATCGAAATTTCGCGTTCGAGCTGCTGCAAGCGAGGTAAGCACCTCGGTCGTTCCACGTATCTTTGTCGGATGATGCTGTGGTTCGGGGTCAATCTGTAGGTAGACGCTGTGCAATATCGTGCCGTCGAGCAATGACACGTATCCGGCTATTATTTCATGGCGCGGTAAGCACGATTCGATCTACGGATAAAAGAGACAATTGAGAAACCAGTGATAACAGTAAACAAACAACAGCAGAGAGGAGTTTGTGTCATTTTGAAGATTTAATTTGTAGTCATTGCGAAATGGAATTCGAATTTATAATTCTTCGTGCAATCGGTCTGTCTCGACCCAGAAGCGCGACAAACCACAAAATGTCTTTAGGTTTGCTTGTGTTTATCTGTCTGTTGTGTGTGGGTTTTTTTTAGTGTGCTTCCATTCGCCCCTCTACTTTACCTTTCCATTTCGGCACAAGTGCATTTTGTTAGGAAAAGGGTCAAATACCGTCGATACAAAAAGAGCGTGGAACGAACGAACCCATCGAGGCCGTTCACCACAACACGAAACCATGCTGTTATGTTTGCTGTGAAGTGCTTTTGAACGGCAAGACATTACCCAGCTGCTGCTGCTGCTGCTGGAGATTCGAATGGGATGTTTCCCCTCTTTTCCCTTTATTTATCATTCGAACGAATGGCTCTATTTTTAATGCGAGAAGACCGTGTACAAAAAACCCACGCAGGAGAAAGAATTGCGAAAAGAAAACGATTCATCCAACGACGTCCACATGGGAGGGGGTGGCTGATGGTGGTATTATGCATTTGCAGAGACCATGGGAATATTGGCAGCTTTAGGAGCAACTACTAATCGCGTTCCAATGATGGGTGATTCGTTAATGTGAGGAACTACCCCCTTCGGAAACATCCAAAACAATATGCAAAGGAGGAAGTTTAATTTGTCTCACGTATTGTGGAGCGCATTCCCGTGCGAAATAGAAAAAAAAATGGGAAAACTGCCTTGCCGTGCCAGGTGGGTAGGGGGGTTGCGGTTCCGAAGCAAGCGTTTAGTTTTTTTTTTCTTTTCTCCGTCTCCTCCACACAGACCCTAACCGCAGCATTAGAGGTGCGCCCCGTACTTACCCACGAAACGAGTGCCCCGTTTACAAACTCCTCAATCTCACTGGACGACATTTTTCTTCACCAACGGAACACACACAACACACAAAATCAAATGGATCAAACGTGAAATGAAATCACACATGCACGGCAAAACATTCAACACGATCACGACGAAGACGGACGGCCACACCAAAATCTTTCTTTCCCTTCGCGCTACATTTAGCAATTCGCTTCGTTAATCGATCTAGCCATGAAAAGTTGGATGACCATATTTTCCGACCGTACTGCGACACTTCGCTCAAGTGTGCAGCATTATCCGTGCAGTAAGATGCACTTGTGTTGTTTTTCCACTGCACTTTTTAGTTGTTTGAGCCGTTTTTCGTTTCCGCGAGCACGACCGAAGCTTTTTGTGACTGCGTTTGCGTCTCCGCACCTTTCGCTTTCGCTGGTGCAGGTAAAAACCTGTTCCACAAGGTGCGACCAACTGTCAAACGGGCTTTGGTGTTGTGACAGCGAACTGTCACCTGGTCGCGCGAGTGCGTTTGGTTGCGGAAAATATCTCGGAAAATCAAAATAATCGAACAGGTGAGACTGGAAAGGATGTGTTACTGATGGTGAAAACGTTAGCTTATTAATGCTGCTTAATCTTATAGCAAAAAAGAATTTCGGGAACGTGAATGGTGGCTGGTTTTGCTTCGGGAACCAGCGGAGTTTGTTGAAGTGCGATTGAATAATCATACCAGGCATACACGATGAGCGAAAAGCCGAAGGATCCCACTCCCGGAGATGGAATCCGGTCCATGCGTTCTACGAACGTTTTCCGAGCCATTAATTTCGAACTGTACGCTAAACCTGTACGTAGAAAATTGGAAATTTCGTGAAGCGTATTGCTAATTGTCTTTCTCAAACCTTTCAGAACGTGGTAGTGATGGGTATTGGTCTTGTTTGCCTCGGCATCACGTTCGGCTACATAGCTTACATGCGATCAAAGTACGAAGGTTTAGGCTACTACACTGCAGTGCAGGAAGACGGAAAGGAAGTGTTTGTGAAGCGGAAATCCAAGTGGGAATAAACGGCTGGACGGTGGCGGTGGTTATCTCAAAACAAACCTGAGTCACAAGTTCTTCCGTTTTCTTGCAAAGTTAGCTTTATTTCACGTATAAGACTTCGGACTGCCTCCGAACCGTGTGTGCTTTGATGTTGTTAACAAAGGAAAAGTATTATCAAAAATATTTCTACACGTTCGATGTCGATGCTGCAGGCGCTGTCGTCGTTTAGGTACCATGTGGCTGGGGTGGTTGACCGGCGCTAGGACGGCCAGGGGAAAACTGTACACGAAAATATTCGTAAATACGCATCATCCCGTCCCGGCAGTTAGGATGATGGCTTCCAAATGTGCAAATACATTCCGCCCCTTCACGCCACTTTGAGCGATTCCAGCTCTTTGATCAGCTGGCCTTCGGAGTTCATTTTTGTAATTTGAGTCTGGACCAGCGTCTCGCCACGTTCGTGTTTCTCTTTCAGCACCTTGATTTCCTTCAGCTTCTTTTGGATTGCTTTAATTTTCTTGTCCTTATTCTGATCACCAGTGGGTGACACTTTCTGCACATTGTTGCTCTCGTTCGTCGATGAGCCGGTCGACTTGGTGTTGGTGTTGGCGTTGCCATTGGCCAAATCACCGTCGGCATTGTTCTTGGCGTTTTTCTTTGCCGGCTGCTTTTTGGGTGGTGGGGTTGCGGTGGGTTCACTGCCCGTTACAACCTCATTGGCAGCTGCAGCGGAAGCAGCCGCTTTGTTGGCAGCTTTTTTGCTCTTCCTGCTATTCTTAATCTGCGTCGTAGAACGGTATCCGGGTGGAAGTCCCGGAATCGGTGGTCTCACATCGATGGTTTGGCCACTGGCCGTGACAGTGGCACTGTTCCGTGCACCGGGCGGAATGTATTTCTGCTTGCTGGCTACCGGCGTGGCGGATACAATGCCCACAACCTTCTCGTCGGAAATGGCCACCTCTTTGAACGTTCCCGCTGGATACTTCTGCCAGATGACCTCCAGCAGCTCCCCGGTCCAGTCGTACTCGCCGAGCAGAGCGCCCGAATAGTGCCAAACTTTGAATCCGTTCGCCATGCGAAGTCGTGGAGCGGTCGTGGCCGTCAGGAACGTATCTCCTGCCGGGTTCCATTCGAGGGACGTAGTATCTGGAGCTTTAAAACTAGCCAGCTTCTTACGTCTTGGCAAATCCCACGTTTCGATGTAGCCAGGCAAATTTCCAAACCCGCCGAACAGGATCAGATTGCCAAAGTCATTATAGAAGATCGAGTTCCTGTTGCCCGGTTCAAAATCGTACACGACGTCACACTTCAGATTGAAGAGCGTAGCCCGAGCAGGCATGAATCCGTACACTACACAAAATTCCGTCGACTTGGGGCTCCAGGCCACATCGTGGATGGGTCCCTCTGCTTTCAGTTGGATGCCGCAGGAATCTCCCTTCGGGGTCATGTAATGTAGCGCTTGTTTGCCGTAGTAGGACTCTCCCGACGTGTCGACATCGGTGCTGGTCAACAGGATCAAGCCGGTACCCTTCCGGTT
The DNA here is from genome assembly GCA_000473375.1 of Anopheles culicifacies. Taxonomy (NCBI): domain Eukaryota; kingdom Metazoa; phylum Arthropoda; class Insecta; order Diptera; family Culicidae; genus Anopheles; species Anopheles culicifacies. The sequence continues at coordinate 20,749 of AXCM01001996.1, read as the reverse complement.
CCACATCATATCCACCTTGTCGGCCTGGAAAAAGCTTTTCGATGCGACCGGTTGGTTCAGTTCCAGATTCGGATACTTATACAACCGACACATCGAGGGGGCACCCTTCGTGCCGGGCATGTAGACACCGATGTGGGGTGGCGAGGGCCCGGGAGCTACTGAAAGTCCTCCATTCCGAAGGTTTCCGAAGCGCTTCGCCACCTGTTTAAAGCCGGGCCCGGATGGGCCATGTTCATAGAAGAGTGCCTCTCCGCCGACCAACAGAGCGGCAATGGTTTCGTCGCAGCTCCAGTGCATCTGCCAGTCATGGTGACGCTTCTGGATGATGGAAAATTCCTCCTCGCCCGTTTCCGCCCGATAGATAAACAAATTGGGTTTCTCCTTCGGGGTCTCGTGCGGGTTCTCGGTATACACTTCCCATGTCATAAGATATTTGCTACACGGGGAAAACCGCAGATAGCATGACTTCGGTCGGGGGAGGGGCGCGATTAATTTGATTTCGACCGGCAACACCCGGCACAGCTGCACAGTCGAACCATTGGCCCAGGCCAGAAATCGTCCGTCGGGGCTATAAACAACAGCGCGGCAAGATTTACTCTGGTCGGGAGTAAACCTCGCGTCCGGAAGAAATGTGAGCTGTTGGGCCTTTTGTTCGAGCTTCCACACTTCAACTCCTCTCGCGGAACGCACTATTGGTAGGGTGGCAAACGGAAAGAAATGGAGAGACACGTATGTTAGTGTGACAATTTGTAGGTTAAAGTAAGGTCAGCCGAACTCGGACCGAAATCCACAATCTGGACCACGGAAACATCGTGGAACAGGAGGAACCTTTACGATCTTCAATCCACGCTAGCGACACACGATCATCTGTGACGTCAACGAGAATGTATATCGCCCGCAGTTAAACCCCTATAGCCTGCTGATGCTGCTGCCATGAACGTGTTTGCAAGTGGTGTGCTCCCGGCGAAGCGTGGTACTTCTACAAATCCGGCCATACGCTACCATTCCGCATTGCACAGATCATGTACTCGGTGCTTAGCGGTACTAGAGTATGGTTTAATCCATTTCAAGGTTACTTACATGCTATTGTAGGAGTATTTCCGCTCGCCATTGTTCACGCAGCCCTTTGGTGACGATTTCGATTTTTCGACTGAAGTTTCTTCTCTTCTTCTTCTTCTTGATTCGGTAGAGAGAATGACAACACACGATTTGGGACGATTTGGTACTTTCGGCGTTTTTAATTTAATTTACCTGATGTGGTGGTCCAAATTTAGAACAATAAAGGTATCGATTTGTATGTATAAAATTTCTTTAAAATGTTTTGATTTTTATTAGAAAGGAAAACATTTTATTGGAAAGTTTTGCTTGTTTTTTCGCAAACCGTCATCTTGTATCGTCATTCCGTGTTGACAGCAACCTCTCGGCTGCTTATGGCTACTGTAGCTGGTTCAATACTTTAAACGATTTGAATCCAGCCGTGGTGACAGGGAAGAGCAAACTTTCTATTCATTTGTAATTAATATTGCACCGATTTGCCTGTGAAACGATATAGTATGATAGCAGATTGTTATATACAACATGTTTAATAAGAAAACTACAAGAATATCGCTTTTTACTGGTGACAATTTGTTCGAAAGTTTGCGCTCCAAACGAACGCAAGTCGTTCCAGTTTCCGAGGCGTTCCGTGTTTGTTGATGTTCGTCGAATGCCTCCTTCATTTACTTTGGGTCAAACACGTACGATATCAGTTTGATTCCGCGTCGCTTGCAATGATAGAGACTTATTCAAAGCATCTCCGATCGCGCGCCGTAATTGTTCTTTTTCGATAATTCTCTCTCTCGTTTGAAAGTCAACAATGTCTCAACTGGGCTGCCTTCCATCACAAACCAGTGGCGCGTCGACGAGGACGGTGCAATGAGATTGCGTGTTCTTAAAATAACCAAAAACACGCTGCAAGAAAACAAGTCCGGCAAAGAGGCCATCAACAGCAAGCAGAACGACGTGCTAACGGTAGGTTCTTCACAGCGAATCTTTCCTGCAACTTGACCGTAGCAGAGCGGACAGAGATTTAAGGTATGGTAATGGATAGCATCAATCAGCGTTTGGCCTCAATACGACCAGCTAGCGCGTTGGCCATCACGTGTTGCGCGTTTGCTAACATCGATATCATATTTGCAGCTGACAAAAATGGTCGACTCTCCGCATCACGTCCATTTCGACCAAGCGGTGATAAACGACGGGCTTCATGATAACAGCATTATCTATCAGATTGCCCCAGATGGAACGTCCCTGACCGTCCACTTGGGATTTCTGCAGATAAATCATCGGTACCGCATCGAGCTGAGTGTGCCGGCGCAGGCAGTGCGGGATGCGGGTTTCACGGTCGAGGGCAATAGCGCCTTCGTTGCACAGGACGTAGCTGTACCAAATGTACACTGTAGGCTGCTGGATTTTCCCTCCAGTACCGTAGATGTGAAGGGCGTAGAACACTTTGCTGTAACAATCGAGTTTTTCGCTCACAAGGAAAAATTGCTCAAGGAACATTTGCATTTATGCGGTAAAGAGGAGTCCAGTCGGCGTATGGAATTGATTCTGGTCGCACGTGTGCTTGGCAAGGGCAAAGGAACGCCTATGCTGCGTAATGGTATCCATTGCATTGGAGTGGAAAAAACGGACGAAGAATCGGAAATGTCCGATTGGCAAGGATTTTCTAAAGAAAAGTAGATAAGATTTCAAGGCGTTCGATACACGCGCATCGTGTATTTTTACCGCTCATCGATAGCGTAATAAATTTTCCAAGCTCTTCAAACAAATCGTCTCATTCTTTTTAAACAGAGCGAATGCGGAGTGCTTTTTGGTGTCGTGTAAATAAGAAATGTTACGAGCAGGTGTAGCAAAAGTAAAAGAGAATGAAAAAAAACAGGGGCTTGACCTTGTTTACGCCGGAGGGGGTTTGGCGCGGTGCGTGCGATTTGTTTACAAAACGGAGCTCACGACGCAGTAACTCAACTGCTGCAGTCGTTTCATCCGGGCTCGTTGTGTTATGGCTCGATTATTCGTGAGCTCTTACGAGAAAGTAAACAATACCGTGGAATAAATTGGTCGAATGGTCGAACCTGGCATTTTTGCGTACTGGTGCAACTGTCATTATCCGGCAGCCATATTTTGTTTTCTTCAATTGCCTCTCGGTACCAATTTGGCTTTTATTTCCTAGTTTTGCTTGCGTAAATCGTTGAATCCATCGAAATGTGGTGACTAATTTGGGAGGATTGTGTTTCACAAGTGCGGTTGGCCTACAGTGCACACCGGTTGATGGTGAGGAAGCGTACAAATGCGAATGGGGTTTCCCTTGGGAACTAGCTATCAGTGCTAGTTCGTCCAACGCCTGTGCGTAGAACAATCTTCCTGCCAAAGTGTGAAGTATTCTTTTCCACAACTAGCTGACTATACGAGTCGTATCTGTTCCGAACGCTTCACCATGAATATGCGACCGCTGAAACGGCCTCGCCTCGGTCCACCGGACGTGTATCCGCAGGAAGCCAAACAACGGGAAGATGAACTCACGTCCACGCACGTCAAACATGGGTTTGCTACCGAACATAAACTGTCCGAGGAATTCGGCACTGCGCGGAACTGCAATGTGTCGGCAAGTAAGGTCGGTGCCTATTTTAATGCAATCCTGGCGAAGAAGGAGGAGTTGATGACACTGCCGGATTCGGGACGAAAGAAGCAGCAAATCAACCCGAAGGACAACTTCTGGCCAGTGACTGCGCGCAACAAGACCACCCTGGATACGTGGTTCAAAGATCTGGCTGGAACGAAACCGTTGAGCAGCTTAGCGAAGAAGGCACCGTCGTTTAACAAGAAGGAAGAAATATTTGCCATGCTGTGCGAGAATCAAGTCACGATGCAGCGAGCAGCCTGGTTCATAAAGCTCAGTTCGGCTTACACCGTGGCGGTTTCGGAGGCAAAAATAAAGAAGCGTCAAATGCCCGATCCGGCAACCGAGTGGACGGGAACGATGATAAAGTTCATGAAGGATCTCATACCGAAGCTGCACGAACATTATCATCAGGGCCCGCTGCAGGAGAAACCATCTTCCGGCAGTACGGGAAGCTCCAGCGGAATGAGCAGTACAAACAGCGGCCTTGGATTGGGTTCTGGAACAGGAGGTACCAATCCTTCAACGATTCCGCCGCCGCTATCCAGCCCGGCTGGAAGTATGCATAGTCCGGCCAGTGGTAACCCAGTCGGAGGATCAATGCATGGCCAACAGCAGCAACAGCAGCAGCAACCGATTTCTCCACAGGAGGAGCAACGTATAGCCCAGAGACAGTGGAATTACAGTACCCAGCTTTGCAAGTACATGTACGAGGAGGGTTTACTGGACAAGCAAGAGTTCCTGAACTGGATTATAGATTTGTTGGAAAAAATGAAGTCTTCCCCAAATGCGGACGACGGGTTGCTGAGAATCTATCTACCGCTGGCGATGCAGTACCTGCACGATTTTGTGCAATCGGAACGCTTCTGTCGACGGTTGGCGTATGCGGTCTCAAAGAAATTAGCCCAACTGATCAACCAGATGGCGGAGAGTCACAATATCAACCTAAACTCACCCGACCCGGATGGCAATGGTAAACAAACGTCCAATGAAATGTCCGATAGCAAAGCGGATAAGCAGCACGATAAACCGCCCAAAGAAGGCACAAACGGGTCAGTATCGCAATCTGCAGACACGATCCCGCCGAAGGTGAATCCGTACGAAATGATTTTCGCCGAATACTTGCACTGTTCCCACCATCGGGATGTTGTGTTGCAGCTGTCCTCCATTCTGCAGGTCATCACACTTGAATGCCCAACGGCGCTAGTGTGGTGTGGAGTCGGGGAAACTCGTTCCTCGTCGGTATTTTCCGGCAGTCCACTAGACCATTTACCGGTAGCACCTTCCGCACTGCCAATGCCAACGCGATACGAAAATTCAAATGAAGACATTCGACGCCAACTTTTCGAAGCGGAAGAAAGCATCAAAGTACGCTCGCGACACGCTGAATCGCGTTGGTGCATCGACAAGTGGCAGACCGCTGCTGGGAACGCTAGCCTAAAGATACTGGTCACACTGGATGCGCTCGATGGACATTGCTTCGATCGGATGGATTCGAACAATTCGCTCGACTCGTTGTATTCGAAGATATTCCCACCGTTCCAGGTGCAACCGATCAAACCATCGGAAAGCTCTTCAGGAGGAAGTGGCAATGGGTCGGGCAATGTTGCCGGTGGAACTAATACCGCTGACGGGAAGGATGCAGCCACAAAACAGTTTGAATACGTACGTTGAATGCGTTGACGCAGTAGGAACAGAACATTAACCAAGATGTTATTCTCTCTTTTTTTCTTTAATTTACAGAACGTTGATCAAGATGCATCGATTGTGAAGATCCTGTGCGAATGGGCCGTTTCGTGGCAGCGTTGGGGAGAACACCGAGCAATGGTAGTCGCCTGGCTGCTTGATAAGCGACAGAACGAAGTGTTGACGGCTCTGGAAAACGATAGCTACAACAATACGTTAAACAACTCGGACGATAAAGACTCGGTATTGTCGGGCAGTGGCTTAAACGGCGGTCAGCCTGTATTTCAGCATATCCTGATGAACTTCCTCGATCACGACGCTCCGGTCTTGGAGGAAGGAGGCAGTTCTCAAAACAAGTCCCAGTTTACGAACCACGTACATTTGTTCAGCGAGCTTATCCGTCATGATGTGTTTTCGCACGATGCGTACATGTGCTGCCTGATCTCGCGTGGTGATCTGCTAACGGGTGCAGGTGGTATGCTATCGCTCGACAGCCATGGGATGTGTAATGCTGGATTGGGTACTGGACCAATTTCAAACAAACCTGCCACCAGCTCGTCCCCCAACAATGGCGGAGGAATGGAGGATGACGTGTTGCAAACGGATTTTAAAGCCAAACTGGAGGATTTGGATGATTCAAACGTGGATGACGATCTTGACAAGCTGCTGCAACACATTAAAGAGGATCAGCAGAACTCGATGGATGCACCGGACAGCCCAAAAGATCCGGAACATGCAGCTCCATCGGTGTAAGTAGTTTTTTCTTTCTCTTTTCCAATGACGCACTGATTAATTGCCACTTTCCATTTGCAACAGGACGGGTCTCGGTAAGGCTGAGTCGTCTAGCCGTCATTTCCTGTATACCGAACATTTCCCGCTCTGTCAAGACGATCCCATCTCCCAGCACGATTGCAACCAGCGGTACATCTTGCTGTACGGCGTGGGCAAGGAACGGGACGAAAAGAAGCACGCGGTGAAGAAAATGTCAAAAGAAATCTGTAAGCTGTTCTCGAAGAAATTCAGCATCGATGTGGCCGAGGGAGGCAAAGTGAAGAAACATTCGCGTAGTGAGTTTAACTTCGAGTCCACCTCGAACAAGTGTCAAGCAATGTCGTACTTTGACCAGCACGTCGTCACATGGCAGTGTGCGGTGCAGGTGCAGGAAATGCTGAATGCATTCGCCGTCGGCAACAGTAACTACTTGCCGGTTCAAGAGCACGTCGCATTTCTGTTCGATCTGATGGAGTCAGCGTTCAACATTTACGGACTGATCGATACCTGCATTCAGATCTTGCGCGAGTTGCCCGAGGTGGAATTGCAGCTGATTGGAAAAAGTTCCATGGCACTGGTTCGCAGCTACACCACATCGCTCAGCCTGTATGTGGTGGGTGTTTTGCGACGATATCATTGCTGCTTGCTGCTTTCGCAGGAACAAACAACTGCGATCTTCGAAGGACTGTGTCGAATTGTGAAGCACGTGAGCAATCCAAGCGATTGCAGTTCCGCAGAGCGATGCATCCTTGCCTATCTGTACGATCTTTATTCGGCGTGTTCATCGTTGAAATCCCGTCCCCAGCAGGAACCCTTCCACAATGCGTACCCGAAGATCAAGCAAGCGTTATACACACCGCTCCAACCGACTCCCTCGGCGCATACCTACAATCCGCAGTTTATGATAGACATCATCACCAATCCACGTCGCGGTGGAAAGATCGAAAGTGCCTGGGCTAGGCAGCTGAACGAATCCGCCTCCAATCGGTACAGCTTCGTATGCAACGCCGTTGTAGCGGTTACGCGTGACATCGATAACGACTGTCTGAACGACATCGCGGCCATGTGTGCGGAGCTTACGGCGTGCTGCAATTCGCTTAGTACCGAATGGTTAGGTGTGCTGATTGCACTGTGCGGTTCGAACCGTGATGCCGGTTACTACGTGGATGTCCTGACACAGGTGGACGTTCAGAATACGAATATCCACAACGCACTGTCGGTGTTTACGAGCATCCTGGTAGCGAGACACTGCTTCTCGCTGGAGAACTTTGTTGCTCACGTTGCTCTACCATCGCTGGTGCAGGCTTGTAAGGGACGCGGTGAAACAACGCCAGAAATAGAAGCAGGTGCCCGGCTGTCTTGCCATCTTTTGCTGCGCCTTTTCAAAACTATCGAATGTCCACAGCCGGGTCTGTACTCAGTCAGCACATCACCCAACCCGATAACGGTCGGTAACGCGCACAACATCAAGCTGAGTTGCGATCGACACCTGCTAGCTGCGGCACACAAAAATATAGGCGTAGCGCCTGTATTGGCCGTCCTGAAGGGCATTCTCGTAGTGGGCGATGCTACCGCACACAAGGTTTCGTCCATATTCGGCACTGGCAAGCGAAGTGGACTCAACACGCCGGTACACCCAGGCAGCACGCCGAAAAGTATGGCCGGTTCGGGTGATTTGAGTCACATTCTAGGCACCAGCGATCTTTCCATACTGGGGAATCCGGACGAATCAATGCTGGATGTTTCGTAAGTAGTTTGCTTGCTGATGTTTCGTGAACTGCCTGTGCTGAGATTAGGACAAAAAAAAAACATTGAATCGACGATTGTCCCTAGAAACAATCGATAGAATCGATAGGAATCTTTTACCGTTCGATATCGTTATTGGTTCCCGTTTGTGTTCAGTTTGACTTAGTTGATGTTTTCAATCAATATTTTTTTCTTATTTTTCTTGGTTCCTGATTTAGGATGATCGAACTGGGGGAACTCTCTCCAACCGCCTCCGCTCGATTATACTCTAGCAGGTGTGCGAATGGTTTGCCGTTTGAGTTCGTTTGTTTTTCGTTTTTGTTTTGTATTACACTTTTAGTTTTATTGCATTTTGTACCTTTCTGTTTTGATCTGTGTATGTCCTATTACGCTACACGTGTTGTATCGCTTTTCGGTATCATTTCAATCGTTTACGCGCACATCATTTAGTTGAGATAGCAAACGCTGGAGCCAATATAGAATGGAAGGCTCTCCTGCAAAAGCACGTCGCTTTGTCATGAGGTTTGCACTTCACCCATCGGTGGTTTGTTAATAGTACCTGGTGTTGCCCATGAATCATGACGCGAACTTTCACTGCCATCCTCATCCTGCTCATAAGACCGTTGTGTTGCCATTACCCAGTAGAAGTTGTTAATGATTTCATTTTTGTTTCTGTACAAACAATTACATTCGTCTGCGACGGCATATGTTGTCCCATTTTAATCCTCCATTAAGGAAACAACTCACGAATTGCGTGGCTCATTGCTCCCTTTCTAGTGCAGGATGTGTGTTCGCATTGTGGGAAATGTCTTGTGCTGTATTGTTTTAAACTTGTACCGTTTGTTGTTCTTAAGCATCCATCCACCCTCATCACCATTTTGTCTCTTTTGTGCTAAAATGTAATGCAACATTCTTCCAGATCGGGCGATTAATTGTATGTTTATGTACTCTTTTTTAGGCAGCAAAATTCGCATCTAAACCAGGAAAATGCGACTAGTTTGTCTGATTTCGCTCAACATGTGCTTCGTCAAATTTGCTCACAGGTAAGTGAATTCGCGCGTGTGCTGTAGTTCTATCTTACCGATTACTTTCGTTGCTGTAGGAATGGGTCCTGGAACGCTGCCTTCAACATGCGGAAGAACTATGTCAGCATGGTATGCTGATCGACAATCTATTGACAGCGAAGCAAGCGCAACGACTGTTGCACATGATCTGCTATCCGGAGCACGAATCCAATCTGATCGCGGAACTGGATCAAAAGGCAATCATTGTGCGCATTCTGGAAAATCTGGAACAATGGTCGCTACGTATTTCTTGGCTCGATTTGCAGCTCATGTTCAAGCAGACGAACTGCAGCTCACCGGATCTGTCCAACTGGCTTGATATGGTAGCGAGGGCAGCTATCGATGTGTTTCGCGTCAATGAATTCACAATGAGCAACCCGGATGCGATTAAACAAGAGAAGGTAAAACCCTCTACCTGGTTGGTGGCTCCATTGGTTTCGAAACTGCCAAGTGCGGTGCAGGGAAGAATACTCAAGGTATCGGGACAGGTCCTGGAGAGTACGAGCATGTTTAGCAAGCACAAGGATGGCAATGGGGGTAACAATAGTAGCAACAATAACAGCCACAATCACGGAGCGAATAGTAACAGCTCGGTCAGCTCGAACGGTAGCACCTTCGGCAGTAAGCAGTCGTCACAGCTAAATCATCAACCATTCCTTGGATTGGTACTGACCTGCCTGAAGGGACAGGACGAGCAGAAGGAGGGTTTGCTTCAATCGCTATACTCTCAGCTATCGCAATTCCTGCAAAATCGGGACCAAAGTGTGAGTATCTTCGAACCCATGATTAATTATTCGAATTGCGTTTTGACGAATTCTTCCTCATTTCTTCAGCTTGAAACTATTGGCGGAATTGAAGATCCTTGTGGGTTTGAGAAAATGCTGGACGCACTACAATTGCGCTACTCGCTTGTTGGGGGACTATTTGATGCAATTATGAAAAATGCCACCTCTACAACAGACTGGGCGATCCTGTTTGCTCAGCTTATCAGCCAGGGTGTCATTGATTTAAGCAACAATTCGTGAGTATATGTTTATTGTGTGCAGGTAATAATGCACGGAAACTCATAAAGTTCTTCTTTTTGCTCAACAGAGAACTGTTTACTACGACACTCGATATGTTGGCTACATTAATACATTCAACGCTTGTTAGCGACAGCCAGACGGAGCGCGACGAGAATAAGAAATTGTATACTAATCTCATGAAGAAACTGCGCAAAGAGCTCGGTGATAAGAATGGTCCCTCGATCAAATACGTTCGCCAGTTGTTACCGCTAGCGAAGCAAACGTGTGAAGTTCTTACGTGCGATTCGGCAGGTTCATCTACGGACGCGAAGGGCAATAAAATCGCGATTGATAGTATCGAAAAGAAGAACGTAAGTAACTGGTCGTCGTTAGTGGGTTTGGTGAGTAAAAAGGAAACTGCTCATAATGTTTGCTTTCCCTTCTTCAGGGTCTTCGATTGGGAGATAAACAACGTGTGAGTGTTTGGGATCTCTTGGAAGGACACAAAAATCCCGCCCCACTCTCATGGGCATGGTTCGGTGCGGTGAAAATTGAGCGTAAACCCTTAGCGTACGAAGAGACACATCGTTTGTTAAAGTATCACACGCACAGTCTGTTCAAGCCGAGCAGCTACTATTACGAACCGCTGCCTTTGCCACCCGAGGAAGTAGACCCATTACCGGACAAGCTTAAGGATGACATGAAAGCCGATACTCCTTCATCAGACCAATCGCCGGCACCAAGCACCGGTTCAAAGAAGAGCAAAACGACACGCAAAAGGAAACCGAAAGCTACGGCAGCTGCACAAGTTCAGCAAAGCCAACCGCAACAACCGATTATGCCAGCGATTGTACCACAGACCGCTGCAGGACCTCAGCAATTACAGCAAATGCAACAGCAACAACAACAGCAACAGCAGCAACAGATGGTACAGCAACAATCGCTACAACAACAGCAACATTTGCAGCAACAACAGCAGCAACAGTTACACCTGCAGCAACAACAGGCACAACAACAGCAGCATCTGCAGCAACAGCAGCAACAACAGCTTCAACAGCTGCAACAACAACAACAGCAGCAGCTTCAGCAGCAGCAACAGCAGAATCAAATGATGATGCAGCAACAGCAGCAAAGTAACATTCCGCAACAACAGCAATCAGCGCTACAGCAGCAGCAACAGCTTGGAGCGCAACAGCCGCAGCAACAACAGGTTGGTATGACCCCACAGCAAACGCTACAGCAGATGCAAAACAACAACATGGGATCAATGCAAATGGGCGGTCCAATGAACTCTATGAACCAGCAACATATGCAACAACAGTACGGTCAGGCCAATCCAGCCCAACTGGTCGCCCAAGGAAACATCGGTGGCATGCAGACGGGAATGGGTGGCCTCGGTGCTGGAATGAGTGGCGGTATGTTGAATCAACAGCAGCAGCAACAGCAACAGGCTGCGCAACAACAACAGCCTCAGCAAGCTCAACAAGTTCAGCAAGCACAGCAAGCTCAGCAGCAGCAGCAACAACAACAGCAACCTCAAGGCAATGCAAACATGGGCTTCGTTGGCAACGTCAACCCCATGGCACAGCTGGCCCAACAGCAAGGAGGCAACCAGCAGTGGGGCGGTTACGGATCCATGCAACAACAGCACCAACAACAGCAGCAACAGCAACAGCAGCAACAACAACAGCAACAACCACAAGCCCAATCACAACAGCAGCAACAAACGCCCCAGCAAGCTCAGCAATCCCAACAACAAGGACCTCAGCAAGGACCCCAGCAAGCATCTCAGCAGGGGCCACAGACACAGCAGCAGCTGCAACAGCAACAACAGCAACAACAAATGTTCTATTCCGGAATGGGCCAGGCAACCAGTAAGTATGCGGGAGTGTGATATTTTAATAGGAGTTGTTGATTTTCAAATCAACCTTTTTTTCTTTTTTGCAGTGAATCGTTTCGACCGACCGCAGTTGAACACAAACTCAAAGCAGGCTCTCTCGAACATGTTGCGTTCAAAGCTGCCAATCAATGCCGGGCATCCGACTGGCTTTATGCAACCGCAGCAGCAGCAGCAACAACCACAGCGCAATCCTCAGCAACAGTTTTTGCGTGGTCCGTTACGGGCCGGTATGCCGGGTAACCCGATTGTCGGCGCCCAGACCGGTATGGGACCGATGAATCCGGCCATGGCTGGGGGCAATGCTAGCATTGGGGCAACTAGTGGTGGTGCGGTAATGGGCGCTCAGAGCATGACTGCTGGTGGAATGATGGGAGCCGGACAAGGTGCTCAGGGCCAGCAAACCACCGGAGGAATAATGAATCAAAATGCCCCGGCCATGATGGGCACTAGCGGGGGTTCCATTATGGGACAATCGGGTGGCAGTATGATACAGACGAACATGATGAACCCTCAACAAAATCCTGCCTTGGTTGGACAGGGAATGGGCAGTAGCGGTGGAATTGGAGGAGCGGGCGGTATGGCAGGAAATACTGGCATGGGTGGAAACGCTGGAGGAATGGGAGCTAGTGGTGGAGGAATGGTCACATCCGGTGGAATGGTTAGTGCCGGTATGGGCAACGCAGGCATGGGCAATGCAGCACCGATGGGTGGTGGACAGGGTGGAATGGGCGGTACCAGCGGAATGCCGAATACAGGTGGTATGGGAAATCCGTCCATGGGTAACCCTGGCATGGGGATGCAAAATATGCAGCAATCGGGCAATATGCAGGGCGGCATGTTCCAAGGACAAAACGTACCATATCAAAACGTCAACCAGAACTATCCCAACTACGGCAACCAGAGTATGGGACAGCAGGGCGGACAGGGTGGTGGTATGATGGGCAACTTTAATCAGATGGCCCAACAGCAGCGTACAACTCAGGCGGAGTTCTTGGCACAACAGCGCGCAGCAATGGCGGCCGGCCGGGGTCAGTATGGGCAACATGCACCAAACGTGACGATGGGCAACATGGGTGTAAATCAGGGCGCGGTTCCACCATATCCACGCCAAGGTGGTAAACCAGGAGTGGCAGGTAATATGGCTCAGAACCAGCAACAGTTCCAGCAGCAACGGATGCGCTTGATAATGCAGCAACATTCAGGTAAGAATTTGATAGGAGTTGTCGAGAGAAATGTGTACTGATTTGTTCAAACGCTTGTCCACAGGTATGGGACAAGGAGGTAATGCGCAAGGTATGATGCAGAACCAAGGGCAAGGCATGAGTACGCAGCAAACGCCCAATCTGGTGGCTCAGTTGCAGCGCCAGATGCCCAACCAGAACAACATGATGGGTCAGCAATACCCTCACCAGCCTCCGCAGTATTAAGTAAGGACGAGAAGCATCCGGCACATTGGCGTGCTTGACTACAAATGATTTGAGGAGATAGAGACGTAGCATCTGCTTACTCCTCTAGTGCATATATTTATTACCACTGTGACTTTGTGCAGACGCATATATTTCTTAGTAATGAAATAGAGATATCGCAATAAACGGAGTATAATTAATACATTGGTTCGGTTCGTTGGTTTGCAATTGTTCACGCGCGAAGGAAATCGATTGCACAGAGCAATAAGACCACTATTTAACGTTTCGTTCAAAACTGTTCGCCTAGAATGTGAGTTGACAGCGTTCTATGACAGCTGCAGACGCCAGAACGTATGTCAACAAACGAACAAACGAAATTGTAAACAGATCGTAGTGGCCAGAAATTCGGCACAATAGTTCTCATTTCTCAAACAGGTGGTACATCGAAACAGCTCTACAAGTTGCCGCTTTTGGAATGGAGTGTAAATCACCCAACATTGTTGCCGGGGAAGCTTCCGAAACGGATGATGATGAGACTGAGGTAATTCCACAACATTCCACTCCCTTCGCGGAGAGCGAAAGTGGTGGGAAGATTAAAATGTCCACTTGATTAAACCCGTCCCGTTGCCATTGTATCTGACTCAGGTAATATCGATCGAAAAAGGAATTCCCCATTTATCGTCATCCGGCACGGCGCCCCCATCGTATACATTCGCCAGGGAAGCGGTTGAATCATCGACATCGACACCACCGCCCGTAGTGGTTTCGGATGAGGAGATGCAACGAATGCACGTACGGCGAACGATGAGTAAGGAAAGGGGATGGAAAAGCCATGAAAAGGGTGGCCCCAAAGCAATCTGCTAATTAGTGGCTTGTTTCGATTCCAGATGAAAGATGCATATCGCTGCTGAACGAATTCATCCACAACACGGTGATATCCGTCTCGAAGCAGCTCAATGAGACGGATAACTTTCTCATGAAATCGCAGGTAAATTGTGTTTATTGTTTCGTTTGTGTGTGTTTTTTTTTCTTGTCCGCAGAGAGCAATTATGATAGGGTGTTGTTGCATCTGTACGTTTCAGATGGTGCTCCAAAATACGACCATCTCGGTGAAAAAGATGAACGACAACACACACCAAATGCAGAGCAAACTGCATGATATTCTCTCGTTTAATTTTGTACCGAATATTAACATTTAAATTAGACGCAACACTGATAAACTTCCCGAAAGAGGCTGAAGGAGCAACAATGTGTCCTCTTCACTGTAAGTACAAAGCTGAAAGAAAGTAAATTGGTAACGGTTTTTCGAAGGAGGGAGGAGGTTTGCAAAGGATTAGTATTTGAAGTAGATATGAATTTGAGGAAAAAGAGAAGTGCCGCTTCACAAACGGAAGGAACAAAAAAACGGCACACACCGATTCAAAGCAAAGTATGAAAAATACAAAACTGTACTGCGTGCAATCAGCACGAGTATATACCCCCTTCCACCTCCCCCTGCAAACACTCCTTCCCAGTGGTTGGGAGGGTGGGGGAGGGAAAAAGAAATCCGTCGACAGAGAAATTGACCATGCATCACGCCTCGCTCATTGAAGCAGGTCAGCAAAGAGCAGCAAAAGCAACAGGTGGAAACACGATGATGTTTTCTTGCGTGGAATTTACTGCCTATGTTTATGTTTTCTTCATTTCCACGCCATCGTCACGCCGTTAATGTGTGCGCTTGATGCAAAAAAAAAGAGTTTCTGCCATCCATCCACCCACTCACTCGCCAGGCTAGCGATTAGAAGGGGCGGGTGAAAAACAAACGAAACGCACAAAACCAAATCCACCGGCGTGGAATACCACACCTTCCCATGACACTTGGTATGCTTTCCGCACGGTGCAATGTACAATTGCGGGTGAAAATAGACACACAGGCACAGAGCGACAAGATTTTCACGTCGGCAATGTTCGTACCGAGGGAGCCGCATTATTCGCACACGTACCGCACGTATCAGCGGGATTCCAAGAGAGTCAACGTACTCATACCAGCTGGTGGTGGTGCTGCTGCTATCGCTATCACCCAATGTGGCCACACGCACGCACCAAGAAGCGCGGATTATATATTGGGATCGTCGTTTTCGGGTTCGTCCCTCACACCCATTCGGTACAGCCCTCGATCCACTATAATCGGTGTGCACATGTGTCGAAAGTGGGTGGTGCGGTCTGGTGAAGTGAAACACAATTTATGACTTTCTAATGAAACTTCCTGTGCTGCGCATTGGAATTGGAGTTGTTGTATTAGTTTCTTTGGACGATTGCCGCTCGGTGGAATTTCTAGTGATAACAGAAAGCGAGTCAGCAGTGTCACATTTTTACGCAAAGCAAAAACGTGACACATCCACAAAGGACAAATTAAGATATAATTATTTCCTTTTGGATTACGATCAATTACACTGCTTCCGAGCTGTCCCAATTTTTCAACCCAATTGCTCGTACGGTTCCGACTGCTTAGACAGCTTACGTCACGCTTGTTTGCGTAACGCGTAGAACAAAACGCACACCTTCAGCATCTCTCGTAGCGTATTGATCGCGGATGCCGTGGATGCATTGGCTGCACCGGCGTTGGATAATAGTTTTCGGGAGCTTGCATAAATTCATCTCGCGCGCAATGGCGAAGTCGAAAGTCGAGGGCAAGCGACGAACCTGCCCTTCGCCGCCAGATCACGACACGAGAGGAAAGTGAAACTTTTCACACATTACTTTCTGTCTGCACACAGTCACAGCAAACAACGAGCACAGCACAACCTGGCCGCCATCCAATAACGACCGGCACACGATTTGACGCCAAACTCTTTACGAAACCGGAACTGGAGTTGGAGGGTTTTTTTTTTTGTTACGTTTGATTTCTTTCTCCGAGCAGGATCTCCTCCAACGTTTTATTTTCTACAATGTTTGAGAAGAAGGCGTGGAGCAAGTGTCTGTCCTGGATAAGGAGCAAAAAGGAAATTTGATCAAGTAATTTGACCTGATAGCTCCAAGGCTTAGAATTGGGCTTGGACTTGAAGATGATGAAGAAATTCAAGAATTATAGCCAAATAAGAAATGGGCATCCTAGGTGCGTTTCATTAGGCCAGAGTTCCCACCGAATTGAAGTTAAAAATGTTTGGCTCTTGCCAAGACCGAAACAATCGGATAGCTTTCTGGACCGGTTTGAGTGGCAGCGAAAAGGCATTGAAGGAAAGGCCAACGTCGTTGAGGTCACGGTGAAAAGGAATGGGACGGCTATACACAGTACAGTTGCGGGAGTGAGTAGGGCTACTCAAATTTCGGCACGATAAAGATCTTCTGCTACACATCGATGCTCATCCACGACATCCACACGATGGAAGGAATTCGGTGGGCTGGGTAGTTGTTGAAACCACTCCATTCTTCGATCGAAAATGGAGGATGAGGTCGTACTTTTTGGAATGTAAATATGCAACACTTTCTCTGAACGGTGGAGGCACCCTTAAGTGACGACCCTCTCGATCGTATTCGTGGTGTGTGCGGCCCCATCTGCTGGTACCAGCCGTACCTGTGTGGGGTACTGTCGGTCAGAAAAAGTGTGTCCGAGCACGTGTCAAGCATACTGATGATTGGTAATGGGAAGCTATTTTCACGCACGTCACTCCATCCGGAACCTGATGGCGTAAATGATAATCGACCCCAGGTGGACCCCGGGTGTCCACGAGTGTCTTCAAACGCACCAACACACACGCACACGGTGACGGGAAAACACTTTTATTTTCATGTACTTTTCCTCGGCGAATGGTGCCGATTTTGCGTGTCCATTTTGGGCCTATGGCCGACTCAACTTTCTGTGCCGTGGTGTCAGTGACCACGGATTTGGAGTTGACTGGACGGTATTGGGAAGCTAGCTTTTGGTGAAATTGTTATTGGAAATTAAGCAAAGAAGATGCTCCGTCCATTCCGATCGACTTACGGCACCTACTCGCTTTATTTTTTGCAGAATGGAGGCTGTTTGGAGACCGGGAGTATGACGCTTTCGGGGAAGAAGAAAATTTAATTATTCATCCGAACCAAAGTGTGTTAATGTTATCTGTAGCACCTTCGGTGGATCCGGTTCGTGGGGCTGCCCGAGAGGAACGCCGAGTAGTCAACTAGATCCACCAGGCAACGGTATCGTCCGCCAATCATCTCCCGCTTCCTTTCTTCTTTCCAATGATGGGACCTTGATAAGAGACGTAGAGAAATTAAGATACAATTATCTGGTGAAGCCTGACGTAGTTGAATAATCGTCGACCGATTATCGACCTTATCCAACTCCATGCGGGCAAGAGCCCGGCGGAGTTGGGACTAACTCCCGGGAGCGACGTTTGCTTCCCTACCAGGATATGGGGTTATCCGGCACCGGAATACCACCGTACCGTTGCAGCCTTGGGGATTAACCTAGTGGCCAATGCCACCGGCCGAAGCTAGCGGAACGCGAGCGTGCATGAGTAATGTCGGGCCTCCTTGGGAATAGGGAAGTAGGGAGGGGCGGGTTGTGGTGGAAACTTATCGTGACCTGGTGATCGTCCCGTGTGGCCGGATACCACCGTTCCGAGCGTTCGTCGCGATGGCGGATGTGAGTTGGAAAGTAACGGCATCGGAATCTCGGAATCGAATTATGGTAATGAGTTGTTTGCGGACACGACGAAAGCGACCGAGTGAGAAACAGGGACAGTGCGCGCGCGCGAGAAGCCCATTCGGGTTCCGGGCCGATCTGTCATGGCGCTGTCGGGATGATTGTCAACGAATTGGTTAGCTTTAAATATTGACTTGCCGCAACCGGTAAGGTCGGGTGCCGAAAACTGTGAAGCATCCCACTGTCTGGAATGGAATTCGCATTCCATTGAGCCAAAAAGGTAGGACACGAAATGACAAACACATACCATGCGAATCATTACTGATAATTGAGATCTTTCAAATCCGGGATGCGTACGCTGTAGATAAATCGCAATTTCACAGCGATGTTATCTAGTGCTATTTATCAATTTGAACCTTGCTGCATTTTTGCACACAAAACGTCCTCTTTCACAAATCTGGCACAGCTTTTTTTTCTTATTTTAGACTTCTTCACAATCGGAAGCCTTCCGGTTAGTGATTGCAGTTTTCCGCACTGATTATTTTAAGCCTCCCGACGACAATCGAACTCCGGTGCATGATGGTGTACGCAGCGGAGTATGAAAAAATGAAGACTCTGCTACTTATTGTCTTTTCGTTTCCTCCAGCAAGTTAACAGCTTCATGGTGGATTAACGAAAATTGGAAGATTAAGCCAAGAATGAGCCAATTGAAACAACGATGATTACAATTTTGATAATTAAACATGGAAGCAGTTTATTTTAATATTATTAATTCGCTTTAAACAAAAGTCCTAACGGTAACTATTCGTCTTAAGTCCTTAATGCGTCTTCTCCAAAACTTGCGACAGTACGATCAGTGCAAACGACGACACGATGAAGAGTGATCCAGGAATGGAAAGGCGTATCGGGATATCATCCAAATTGTTGCTGCCGTAGGAGAAGTTCGTTGAATTCATCTCGCAGTATGTTTCAAACTTAGCCATTTCTTTGGGATGTATTTACGAATTATTAAACCTTGCTGGTATCGATTGAAGTGATCCGTATCGGACAGATAATGTTCTCACACTGACGTACGCTTCATTTCGGTCGATTCTTTATAAAGTCTTGTTGATCGTTTTGATCTTCTACCTGATCGCCGTACTTTAAGCCTACGGCTATTAATGTCTCATTTGAATAGAATTATTCTCTTCTCTTTAACATGGGTATATTTTTTAAATTACTAAAAGTAGTTTATGGACAGGTAGTTTAATGTCTATTTTAGCAGGTAATTTTACCATTTTTAATACCCAGAAAAGGGTACTCATTTAAGGAATATTTCAAGAACCCAAATTACTGTTAAGATTAAATTGGGTTATCTGTTGCTAATTGCAAACTTTTCGCCGCTCTCCCCCCGCTGTACATAACTATTTGTGTAATCATCGATAATCTGTGGCGCGTGGATACTTTTTGGCTTCCTAAGTAAGTTACTCAAGGGGGTGAAAATAAGAAATAACAATGATTCCCTTGCTAAAACGACACCTTGACCCACCGTTGTGACGGTTTGCGGGAAGGCTCGCTTTTAAAAGAAATTACCACCGATACAATCGCACCCATGGCGGAATGGTTGCTGCTTATTAAGAAATCTCAAGTGGTGAAGAAAAGTCCACCATTCCCTGTGGACTGCACCAGCGATGGAAAAGCGGAAAACGAACAGCAGCGGAATCGTGCGCACCTAGCCATGGATGATGCGTGTGTGATGCCTTCACATCTCGATTGGGTTCGATGATCGTTTCGATGGACCCAAACGTGGGGAAAGGGGGATGGGAGCTGGAAGCAAGAAACCACCCCGCAGAGAAGCGGGTGAAATGTGCCAGTTCCTTTCGGGCTGCTGTGTGTGCGCCCGAGACGGGGACCGGCTGTATGTGTGATGACCGCTGTGTGTATGCGCTGATAATAACGAGAGCGACTCCAAAAACGAAGATAGGAAAATTGTTAGATGGAGTCCAACGTTCCATACGGCGAGAGAGAGAGAGAGAGAGAGAGAGAGAAAAGGGAACCAAGATTGAAAAAAAGGCAGGCTTGAAGAAAAAGGGGGTGAAAAAGAAAGAGTGAAAGAATGAAGTGGAAACGAAAGAGCAAATCAACGGCACATTGGATACATATTTGTAACACTTTTTTCTCTCTCTTCTTCAGTTTTCCCCCACCTTCCGTACACCATCCCGACCCGGTTCCAAAACGGTTCCACCCTTTCCACCTTCTACCCCCGTTCCCCCCCCCCCCTCGCCTTTCCCTCTCCCGTCGGTTCCAAAACCGGGACGAGTAACATCGTTTCGGCATCGCTGAACACAGGGGCCCCCAAGACGCGCTTGGTCGTGGCTATAACAAAACAGAAAAGAAAAAAAAACACACACACACACAGAACTACCAGCCACCTTTCGCTTCTTCATCCGTCATCATCTTCTGACTGCCTTCCGCTCTGCCCCACTGGATGGTTGAAGCGATCGCGTGAAAGCGCCTACCCCGTTGTGTTGGGGATGATGATTGGAGGAATGAAAGTGCCGGGTGTGGGACTGCGGCGGGAGTACGCGATCTCTCTCGCGAAGATCGGTTCGCGCGGTGGCCAGCGTTCGGGTCCGCGGGTGGTTCGGTGGAAAAAAGTTTTCATTAAGAGTTTGAGAAGTAGAAACAGTTCAGTCAGTATCGAGGTGTACACGGTGGAAGAAAGTAGTGTGTCTACGCCCAGTAGAAAAGTTCGTTCGTTCGGTTTCTGCGTGTGCGTTTTTTTTTTAGTTTTGTACAATCGAGCTGGTTTTGGTCAGCCTGATTATTATCCGGCATTAGTTAGTTTGTTCCCAAAGCCTCTTCCTACCCCGAAGTGAGTAATCGAGAACGGACACGGTTACGTTCTTAAGCTGTTGCTACTGCT
>AXCM01001995.1:0-34655 GCA_000473375.1 Anopheles culicifacies | reverse complement strand
ATGCCCGGGATAAGGCAAAATCCAAGGAGGAAATGCCTTGTGTAATTGTCACTCAGCGCATGCGGCGCTGATAATACGGCTTTTAGCCGTAATAATGGAAATAAATAAAAAAATAAAACATCAACGTAAGGTTTCCAACAATATTGAAAAAAGCAATATAATTTCTCTGGAGTGTATTAATGGTGAAGGGGCCTTCGAGTCCCACTGCAGTAGGTGACATTACCACGCAACCGTGGAGGACTTAGCCTCCACCTTCCCGCCATCATGACCCAAGCGCTAGTGACGAATCGGTATGTAGCGGAACAGGGGTGTCTACGAGTCAGACCCCAGCACATCGAATGTGCTGGTAATCCTCCGAAAATTACCTCTGTCCCCTCTACATATCCCTATCTGCGGAACGTTATCCAGTAGCTTGGATATATAACATCGTCTGTACACGTCTCGTCCCGTTCTGTTCGCCAAACTGTTATCGTCCTGGAGAATCCGTCAGTGAACTGGCGAATACTCTGATGCAATTTAAATCGGTCCTGTCTTTCGTCGTTGCAGTGCAGCACGCTTTTCTTGCTAGTCAATGTCAATATCAGGCATGGAGAGCTGCTACATCGCATGAACCGCGTCCCGTCAGCATCATGTTTGTTTTGTTCTGCAGTAGGCACCCTGAAACACAGGGTTGCCTGCTGCTGAAGAGTTGCTGATGCTTGGCAGCTCTTTTGGCAGTGCATTAGCCTTGTGATTTCAGGGTGTCAGTCGTCAATGTCGTTATCGTTTGATGTGCTACGTTTTCTTTTACTAAATGGTGTTAGTAAACGTTCACGAACTAAGTCATCCACATCATTGGCAACAACAATGATGCTGCGATTGCCCTCGAAGTTCTACGTCACTCCTTGTGGTAAATGTTATTATTAATATTTGTAAACTGTCGTCCACTGCTTTAAGTTTTACATGTCAATAAACGTGGTTTTACAAAAAAAATGGTGTAACTCGAGTAACGACTGTACATAGAAGATGGTCCACACATTACGTAGTAGATAGATTTGGCACTGGGAGCGGCTCGGAAGCAAAGGAAATAGCGGCATCGACCTTCATTCTTCGGGACCATGGTTCGAATCCCACACGGAACGTTCCCGCATACGCAGGACTGACTATTCAGTTCTTTCGAGGTTGTAGAGCCATAGAAGAAGAAGAAAATCAGACACTGACCATCATTGGAATACATCAGTCCATGGGTATTCTTGTAAGCAATAAAACATCTGTGTCACCATCTGGGTTTGTTTTTGTTTTTATTTGGTATTATTTATTAACGTATGTTCCATACCGATTTCATTCGTACCTTCATTTTACCGATCGGTTATCAACTGAATCACTGGAAAACAAATCAAACGGTCAGATGGTTATAACTCATAAAATGTTTGTTTTATTATTTTGCACAAACACGTTCGTTACCCTAGCCGTTAAGTAAGCGCAAAGTACGATCATGAAATCATTGTCGTTATACTTTGAATTATTAAAGCAAAATAAATTCAGTATGTTTGATTCATTGCTAGGAAATATTTCGGCTAAAGATTTTCAAATATCAATCAACTGAAACAAAACGGTAAATAATGCAAAATGATTACCATCTACAGTTTTGCAAAACCTAACCATTGCTTACAAGCACAATGTGCTATTTGTAATCGTTTGTGGTTTGTGTTCAACGTCTAGTTTACTTATAGCCACTTTCGGTTCGACCAATGTTTCTTCTCTTTGTTCTATTAGCGCTGTCTGCTTTTTATTCTGTTTTTGGTTTGTCGCCCTTATTGTTTCTATTTACAATAGGTTTCGCACACTTGATAACAACGAAACGAATGCTCACTACAATGCAACCAGCAAGTAAATATATGGATCTTTTTTTTATTATTTTGTTGTCTTTTCTATACTCTCTGTTCAACGGTAACGTGTATTTGTCAATGTTTCTGCAAAGTGTTTGTATTCTTTCCCTTTTTTTCTTTGTTCGAGAGTGTTTACTTTTTCTCTTCTTATTACTTTCGACTTAACAGTCTCGTTCTTTTTTCTTTTCCCTCGCTCTTTCCCTCTCTTTTCCTCTCTTTTTGCAGCTTTCAGCTTCGTGAAGTTTGTTTTTCAATATATAAATAGTGCACGATGTATATTTATAACATTGTTTCTCTTTTACTTTGGTTGCGTGTGTTTGCATTGAACTTATTTCACGTGATGTTGTGTATCTTACCGATGCTAAATGCTTTTAAATTAGCTATGATCGTTTTTGTTTTTACTAAATAAAGTCAGGATAGTAGTTGGAGGAGCTTTTGTTGTTTTTTTGGGTTTTCGCATAGCTATATTTATGCTATTCTTGTCTGCCACGGTTTTGTCTGTATTGTGTTAGTCTATTCTCCGTTCATCTAGGTATGCAATTGTTTTGTTTGTTTGTTTAATTTCTTATGTTTGGTTTTGTTTTGTGTTTTTGTTTTGTTCTAATCATATTTTCTTAACGTTCTTTTATATGTCAGCTACAGAACACACAGTTTTGTTGTTTTATTTATTTCTCTTACATTTCGTACCCCTTCATTTCACTTCATTTTGTTTGATCCGATTTGTGGTTTCGTTTGTATGTTTGGATTTAAATATTATTATTATCAATAATTATTTCCTTTAGCAACGAGTGTGTTTGTGTATGTGAGATTGTGATCTTGTTTTACCATGCTCTTTGATATTTGCTGCCTTCTCTCCAAATGTGAGTTCCAATGTGTGTGTCAGGTGTGGGTCCCTGCTGCTGGAGAGGAAGCGCCATTGATACCAATCCAAAGTTACTTCGCTTGCGCAGCCGGGCGCAAACAACATTCTACCAATCGGTTTAGCACTGTGTAAGAATATTTATGATTGTTGCAGTACAACTATGTGAGTGTTTGCTTTTTGCATTCGTAATGAAACAGCTTTCATAAGATTTAACCACATGTTCGGTACTTTAAGCATATAAAGTATGATGGTTTTACAGGTTTACGAGAGGTTTCGTACTCGCATCACAATTGCTAACAATTATTTTGATGACACTTTCTTCCGCCATCGCTTCTCGTCCATAAGCATTCTCGTTCGCGCTTCTGAGTTGCATCCAGTTCCAAAATAGCGTGTGTGAAGCAATCGATTGTACCGGAGTTATTGATGAAGGTGAGCAAGAGATTGAGATTCGATATGGCTGATTCTATTTGCCGGAATAAGATAATTTTCGGGTTTGGGTGAAGATTCGTTTCACGCTCTTTTCTTTGCACGGTTTGTCATGAAAAGTGTTGAAATCTTTGGAATCACTTATCAGCAAAACTGAAAACCTAACGCTACATGACGTAACGCAGAATATTGTGGCTGCATGAATGTAACGACCAGTAACTGTTAACTTACTATAAATTGTTTTCGCGCATGCGGTTGATCGTCAACTCTTTTGAATAAATAAATTATTTCATGTTTAATTTAATAAATATTCCTTTTCTTACAACTGTTTTCTCTAACTCAAACTGCATTATGCTAAGGATTATCTAAATGTCCTGTTAAAAATAATCACTATTGAATATTAAGTAACTTTTCGCATTATTTAAATGTCATTTGAGGTTTTTCTTAACTCATTCTAACATCCTGCTTAATCTTCCACGCTCGTTGTTTTGCAAAGTAAAGTGGCGAATCGTATGGAATGTGATCTGGAGTAATTTAGAGCTTTGTGTACATACTTTCAATGGAAATGCATTCCATGTCTATTCGCACCCCAATCCGAATCGAATCTCTTATGCATTTTGTGAAGTTTTTGCTGGCGCCATGTTAAACTACACGCTTCGCAATTGTTAATGCTTTTGGTTTTGTTACTGACACCGTACAAAGTCATTGAGTTGGCATACTTTTATACATTCATACTACAGTTACAAACACGTTTTAGCCATATTTGTTTCCATTACACGCAACGCTCAACATGTTGTCGGTGTGATTTCCAATACTCTTTGGTAACATACTTTTGTTTTGTTTATTATAATTTTCCCATCCCGAACCTTTCATGGAATTGGGGCGGCCCGGTGGGAGAGTGGTTCGGCGCTGGGCCTTCACACCACAGACCGGGGTTCAAACCCCATTCGGACCGTCCCCCCGTAGCATGGACTGACTGACCTGCTATGTGGTAATTAAGTCTAATACGGCCAGGCCGTCATACAAGAACAAAAAAAAAAACCTTTCATGGAAGGTTATCGATAGTTTCGAGCATTATCGTACTTGATAAACAGTTTCCATAAAAAAAAGGGAAAGGTAAACAGTAAACAGGTTCTATCCTATTCAGTATTAGGTTTAGCAGTTGGTTCTTACTTTGCGTTGTGGGGGTTTACCGCAATTAGATTCTTTTTGAAGCAACAAAATGAAAAGGAAGTCTCCTTCTCGCTGCACATTCAACAAATGGCATTGAAAAGGTTAGTTCGATCACAAAAGGAAAAAAGCTTTTCCGTTTGCTCGTGCCAACCTTCTCATCTCAGATGTGTCATGCGAATGTACCAGGAAGAGTCAACGAGCAAACATTTTCCAAATATTTGCACTAAAAAGAGCTTTCGTTCCACTGCTCGCCAAAAGCACATTCATCGCGGATGCATCGTGGGTGCATTTTGGTCATCTTATTTAGTACGTAGGCTGTGAATAGTCTGCTGAAATTAACGAACAAATGTGGGTGAGTCATGTGCAATGGTTTTAGCTGTGTATTTCGTTACCTCGCTGTTGCTGTTGCTGCTGCTGTTGGCCAGAGAACGGTGCCTCCTGGAATTGGTCATTATCGTTCGAGGCCGGATAGGCTGCGTACTGCTGAGCAGCGCTTGGATCCGATTCGTAGGTTGACGAGAACGATGGATCTACGCCGGCTTTGAAGCGCAGGAACGCAAAGTACGCACAGCCGGCCCAGGTGAAGATCGAGAAAAACGAGAACACGATGGAAGCTTGCACGTTGTTCACGCCCTCACCGTTCGGTGGATCGTCCGCTTTGCCCCATTGGTTGGTAAGATAGCAGAAACCGATGAAGAACAGGAATGACCAGAATGCTAAAATTGACACAAATGAAACATTAGTCTATGTTATCACAAATTGATGTCATGTCTGAGGATGACTTATTTACGTGCAATATGTGTGCAATAACTTTTACGAAAAAAGTTTTTTTTACAAAAAAACACACATTTTTATGTTCAAAAACCAATTATTCAATAATTGAAACTAACGAAACTATTGTGGCACTAGATTTGTTTAGTTAAATACGCCTAAAGGTATGCAAACAACTGTTATATATTTAATTGTGACCGTCTCTGAACTGTCAGTAAATGAAGTTTTCGTTTTGATTGCATACCTTTAGACGTTTTTAACTTCTTAGAGCCTGATTGTAGCGATTCTCTATCTGAGAGGACTTTTTTTCTTTGCCAGGCTATTACAAAGGTACAAACAAAAGCTAATTCATAATCGAAAATCCAAAATTAATGTGTTTGTTAGATCTATTGTTTTATAAGTGTATGAACAACTAGTTTCGAAACAACAATCTTTACGGTCCTTCGCCCGGTACTCACCAGAAAAGCCAAGATCAGCCAGTACGTAGTGCTTTCTCGTCTTGACCGACGACATCTGCTCGAACAGATACTCGCCCGCAATGAAGCCCATCGAGGCGAGAAAAGCGATCACACCGATACCGACCGCATAGTTGCAGGCATTACCATCACGATTAATTATGCAATACTCCTTGCCGTTCGCTTCCTCCCGCCATCCCTCGGACGATACACACCCGAACACGATGATCGCAAATAGCTGCAACGGCATAGCGAACGACGAAATGCAACGAAGAAACGGTTTTAATGAGTGCAAAAAGAAAAAGCCAACAATTCACATGTAAAGTTGCTGCCGCTCTAGAGAGGTGAGCTACAGTCAGGTGCGACGTGTTACCACTTAAGCTAAGTAGAGATGAATTTTGATGACATTTTCAATCGATATTTTCCCATCCCTGGTCTATCACCGTTTGATGAAGCTGGGCCCGTTTTGGGTATGGTTTACGGTTTGAAGCATCTCGAAGGAAGGATCGAACTCATGAGGTAAAGGTATTCTTTCAAATTGAGCTTCATTAAAGGTTCGTTTTCAAGGGTTCGCTTGGCATAAGCTCTACAGCACGTGGCTTGGGGGATTAAATTAGGATTGTATGTTTTACTGCCAAGAAGTGGCGGGTAAATTAATGAATAGAAATTTATTAAACATAGCTTCTAAGCCTAGAAACACTATTTAAAAGTGTCAAAAGTGGCAGCTGTCAAATGGTTTCAGGTACTTAGTGGTTGCATGTTACAATTATTTACCAAATTATTCAAAAAACTTTAAGAAAATGTCCAAGAATGTCCAGAATATCGAGCAATAGCTTTAATAAACTATCCTTTCACCATCAACCCAAAACATTCCATAACATACTATCTGTTCTACAGCTACTGACGGTGCGTGACAAGATGCTGAAGTTAATAATGGACCCGTCACATTTAGCACGATCTTCTCGTACCACCGTTGGTGTCTCGCCTGTTTCAACACATCCTTTCACGTCTTCTAAATTCCCCACAGAGCGAAAAAAAGATAGCATTCCAAATCAATAAAACTCCCATCAAATGGCACATTCAGGGGCGCCATAGAAAGAACGCCCAAGCACAAGATGAATGGCTATACCAGCAGTGTACGGTGGAAGTAATACTAGCACTCACGCATCCCAAGCACCATGAGCGGGTGGTTCGGACCACAAACGATTCGAATACTATCCATTCGTCGCTGTGTGTGTCCGCGAACGTAAGTGGAATCTCACCACCCAAATGGCAAATGGGCGCCAATGGGTTTGGAGCAGCAAAGCTGGAAGTGCGAACAAGTTCGGAAAATTCTTCAAGCATTCCAAGAGCTTTCCATGCGAACGGTATCTTTTTTCCTTCCTTTTGTATGTATGTGTGTGGGATGTTTTTTTTTTTTGTTCTTTTGCTCTTGTTCACACCAGTTGAAAGCTTCGGAGGGTGTATTCGCGTGCCATCGCCGTTGACACCCGTGCGTCCACATTATTATGTCACAGGGTTCCACTCGCTTGTACCCATCCCAACGTCAGCAATTCGTCTCGCACGCGGAAGTGTAGCACCCGGGAGAGTCGGACAGGTATTACTGTCAACCGCAGAACTATCGAAATATTTGTATGGAAATAGAGTTTATGTATTGACATTGTTATGTAAACGGACGTGCAGGAAGGATGCACATGAGAGTTTTATTCTCGATTAATTGAAATTAATCATCGACCCACAGTGGTACACTAGAAAGCAATACGTTATAGCATTGGAACGTAACTCACTAAAATGGAGGAATCTCCAGGAATCGAAATCAAGGTAGTTTAAGCGTAATTAATATGCGCTATAATTAATAACGATTTTATCCTGAAAACGCCACCATTACGGATGTATAAAGCATCATTCAAATGCTTTCTCTGTTGCAGTTGATGTTCCAGGAGTATACGAATGTATACAAGAAATTCAATTTCAATTCCTTCAACCGCACTGAACAAATAGTGCTCACTCACGGGAGAGTGTCCGTGAGAGTGAATCTGAGCATATACGAGTAAGCGTGAACGCAAAACGCGCGTGAGAGCCGTACAATGATGGAGCAACTATAACTCTACCAGGAAAATCGATTTTCGTCCTATTCCGAGGGAAGGTCGCTAATGCATTCAGAGAAGAAAAAAAATACGAACTGTTCCTCTTGTTCGTACACTCGGCCATCTTCAGGCAGTAGCTCACTGCTAGATTTCATAATTAACATCTCGTGCTCGGCATGGATACTAACCCAGCAAACGGCACGCAATATAACCGTCGGACGCTGTACGAATGCAATAGGATCGAATGCACCACCCGCTTTGCCACCACCGTATGCTCCACCGATATCCATCTTTGATTTTTCCGTGTGTAGCTTGACTTGACTGCTAATTTGCACTTCACTCTCGACTGGCAAACTGGCAACACACGCACAGTGGTTTGCTCAAAAGCTGTTTCAAACGATAAACAGCTGTGTTGCAGTGTTTACGACGTTACAAAGGCTTCGAAATTCGACGGAATTGTAATTTTCCTTCCAGCTACTATCACACCAACGCGCAAACAATAGCACACTCGCACCGATATTACGCTGGTGTTCATTCACCTACAAGCAAATCGAAACTGGCAAAACCACCCCCTACTGATGCGAGTGAAAAACGTTACCTTCCCTGCTCAGAATTTTCTATCCACTCTCGCACCCCTACACATTTCGTTCTCAGCGTGTTACATCTCACTCGTGTGTTGGTGTTTTATTGTTTTCACCCCTATTGCTATTTCTCTTTCTACTACCGCCCGCTCTTTTTGTACACATACATACACGCATGCTAGCTCATTCTCACGTGTACCCTTTCGTGATGTCTCTCTGTGTGTTGTGGGTTATGATAATTTTCCACCCTCACCCTTAATGCTGCACGCTCCGAGTGAGATAAGCGCTACTTTTCTCCTTCTCATTGGTGAGCAACTCACTACTCACTAAAATGAGTTCACGCTCATCAACTGAAAGAGGAAGTTTCATGTTGCGCTGCTTAATTTTTATTTTATATTCTTCTTTAAGCAATAAACATTAATAATATTGAGTAGATGATTATATTTAGCGTTTTTATTACTAAAAATCCAATTATTCACACAATTCCATTCCACTCTTTCTATTCCATCGCGATCCATTCGAAACGTCATGATCGCGTATTGCATACCTTTAGGCGCACTCACCAACTATTTAACGAAGAAAAACATGGTTTTAGCGATTCTTGGTTCATTTCAAACAGGTCAAACAGGTTATTCACGCTGCATTTGTTAGAAAACAGTCTGAAATTCAGAATGTCTCCACAAAATTCAAATCATTAAACTAGAACCTTCTTACACAGTGCTCAACTCGTGCAACCGATCCGCAAAATGTTATCAATGGAGTAGCATGTTTTTTTCCTGTTCAAAGGCAAGTCCTTGAACGTTAAGGTCACAAGTCGAAATGTTTGCCATTTTCGTTGTACACACTTTTGGTGCGCTATCAATTGGACGTTGCTAATTTCGTGACGAAACAACATTTCAGAAAACGGACTTCGAAACATGGTTTGAAACAAAGAAAGAATTAAATATACAGAATAAACCGTTTATTATTCCAATAAATCACATTCAGGATTCTACACGCTATATTTTTGATCTAGAAACGAAACATCTGGTCTAGACTCCACGAGATTGAATTCCAATCTAATTCTGGTCGGCAGGATTGGGCACCGGTAGTTCTTTCTCCATCGGAGAGCATGCAACAGCAAATCTGTCGAATAGAAGCAAGATACGAGAATAATGTAATAACCAATGCGAGTATATTGAAAAAAGAGTGGCAGAACACTTACGGCTGTTGCATGCCAAAGAAACCACCGTAAGATCCATTGTTTTTCTTGAAGTTATGCGGCGAGTAGCGGTTGTACAAGCCCCAGATGCTGTTCATCAGCTTCCCATTATACTTGACCGGAGTTAAGTCGAGAGCTACGGAAGGAAAATGAAAAAACAATATGGCTCGTTAGTGATCTCGTATTGTAAAGCGATTGACTCTTCCGAAGCGTGACACTCACTATTCTTGTTTAAATATCTCGGACCTTGCTTGTCGCCGGTCATACGAGCAACGGTGAGATCCTTGTCGTTCTGTGCCTGCCGGATCTTGTGCACTGCGAACGCGGACTGTGGAAGACAGGCCATTTTGCAGCAATCTAAAAATAGTACATCAGAATAATCGAATGAACATTAAGTCATGCTTCCCGATAGCACAATAAATTCGTCCAGAGGTGACCATCATGGGCGGGCTGCTAGTGATATCGTACCTTCGCAAATATCGAACAACGTGGATGCCAAACAGAACGAACTAACTATGTGTAAATAATTCACACTGCTACTACTCTGAAGCTCTTTCACCATTCAGTGCTTGGACACACAGACACAAACGATGGTTGGAAGAGGACGTATCAGTAAAACACTCTAAGAATCACAAAATACAGCAGTTGCTCAGGGTTTCCAAAAATGCGGAAACAACCATGGAACCACCACGTGGTTCTAGAATGGCTCTTATTTGCTCGCTTAAATCACAGATGATTTGAAAAGTCCTGCAGGTCTTTCGGGGTCAATGGGAAGCCACATGAAATCTACAATTGTTCACAACACATTGACATCAATGTCTTTGCGCACTGTTACACGAGACTTCTTTACAACACACTTGCGTACACATACACACACAGACTACTGGCGATGCGTATGGGCAGGCCCTGAGGAAGTGTGGCTTTGGTCGTAGCGATCGATGAACAAACAACGACTGGAAAGTTTCACTTGGTCCGGGTCAGCTTTTATGATCGTGGAACGTTTCGGGACTGAGCGATCCTTCACATCGACACGCGCAAAGACACGGCATACCTTATCAATGCGATGGTCCCGAGTTCCGTAGTCTGACGGAGGTTATCATTGCAGAAGCCTTCCAGTGCCGATGGGTCGAAGACGAGTTTGCATTCGAACGCTTGCTCAGCCTCCGATCACAATACACTACTCCTACAGTCTTATCAGTCAATACAGAGTGTATTTGTGCGATGTTTGAGCAGCTCTGTGTCTAGCGCAATTAGACGTAACATCTTCGAGAATACGGCTGAAGGAAGAAAACGTTTTGTTGATTCCATAGTACAATGCAATAGAGCCAAAGGGTCGCGTTGAATGTGATTGCTTGCACGTCCGCTATTCGTCTAATGTTCTTAATGTGGTTCTGAAGGTAACCTCCCATAGAAGATTAATTGTCTTTATGGTAAAATTATTTTACGGTATCAATTTTACAATACAAATGCTTGATGAAGGAGGTTAGTTGGAAAGGAAAAAAGGAATAAAAGTTATCGTTAGTGAATTAGACATTGCCATGTCCAAGACCTAATATGATTTGTTTACGATAGAACTAGCTCCTCTTATCACTGATTTGACCAACGTTTCATTACGCTTAATAGCTTCCAAACCGAACACTACATTGATCGTTCGGGCATAGTTGATCTCCTTCCTCTGGTGGTAGTTCATCGCGTAACTCAGGGTTCGTAGTGCCCTTCGGTTATTGCGGCGATAACCTCGTCTAGCATTTTGCAAACGACAAGCAAAATTTACTGTACCAAGTTACTTGTTCGATTTCCCGCTTGGTTACCAGTTATAACCGGACCATTTTGGACTTCAAAAACAAAGACTTACCGAAGAGTGAAAACCAAAACACGGAACAATTGCTCCATGTTCACAGCAACTTCTCATCTTGCAGCATGCGATTGAGATCATGCGTGTGTTCATGAATAGTTGATGACCTGTGCTGATTGAATTTAGCATATAATCAAACCATGGCATACGGCAGCCATCTGGACTATCTTCGGAAATGGTTTACTGATGATAGTGATGACCTTTTTTCTATGGCAGTGATACGCATGTTGAAGAAGTGCGACAAAACGAATTACGCAATTAATGTTCAGTTTGCAACAAATGCTTGTTCAAATGATCTGTTATGAAAGTCAATTTGAAAGGGATATTCTCTCATTAATTTTCCTCAATATTTGCAATGAGTAAAAAAACCTTCGTTATTCAAAAAGCCTAAATTTGGCCAGTTTTGTCCCATCAGAATTTGCATCAGATATTCTAGTTATTTTTAAAAACAAGCTGCAGCATTTATTCATTGTTGTTACTCAGAAGAGTTTATTAAAAATAGTTGTTTTAGAGTTTTGTTCATTTTTCTATTGTGTCTCTTTTTAATTCAACCGTAAAGACACATTTATATTCTTTTATTTTTATTTTAAAAGAGGTACAAACTATTTTTATTCATAAAGATCGGCTAGGCCGTATTGCTAAGTACAAACCTTAAGTAATATGAATAATCAAATCAAATGTTTGTGACATTGAAGTTCGATGTTTACTATTGCAAGACGGTTGGAGGCAAAAACACAGAAATTTTAAAAATTTCGTTCAAAAATAGCGCACTAGCAAAAGTTTCGTTAAAAAACAAATCACCAATGCTGTCATTCTGATTGCTCCAAAGCATCGCACACTGTGCAAAACATCAGATGCATTGATTTGAAGGGATTCGCACAGCTTCGGTCCTAATCGCGGGAATTTCGTACGAATGTGGTGTAATATTGCGTAAATTTAGTGATACGTGTCGCGAGTGAAGTTATCCGTGTGGGAACGAGCCGTTTACATTCACAATTGCTTTATTTATCGATTGCCAAGGTACGATTTTATGATATTTTACGTAAAGGGATTTTTACGCATGCTTCAAACGAACTGTCATTGGAATCTTTGCCGATTGTTATGACACCGTCGTGGTGGTTGTTTATTTTGATACCTGGAACACCGCCAAGTGTCAAGGAGTGAAGAAAATTTCGGACCAATTTTGCCAATTACAAACGCGCCAAGAGCCTTTCGTTAGTACCTGTTTCGTGAGCTGTAGCTATATAGGTGTAGCGTAAACAAGTTATTTATCTGCCCTGTACAAAGATGTCCTCTCACCGTAACGATGAAGTGGCGCTCAGTTATCACGAGTCGTGTCTTCGCCTGTCGGACGTGGATCTGCTGAAAGGGCCGTACTGGCTGAACGATCAGATCATCTCGTTCTACTTCGAGTATCTCGAGAAGCACATATTTGAAAACGAACACGACCTGCTGTTTGTCAGCCCGGAAGTTACCCAGTGCATCCGGATGGTGGCACAGGATGAAGTCGGCATATTCCTGGAACCATTGCGCGCCCAACACAGAGCGTTCGTGTTTTTTGCACTAAACGACAACCAGATGGCGGATCGGGCCGGAGGTTCACACTGGAGTTTGCTAGTGTTTTCACGGGCCGAAAAAGCATTCTACCATTTCGATTCTTCCCGCAATGCTAACGCCGAGTACGCACGGCATCTGGTGATGGTGCTGAAGCGAGCCCTTTACTGTCCGGATGCGCAGCTACGCACCGGTGACTGTCTGCAACAGAGCAACGGATACGACTGCGGTGTGCATGTGCTGTGTACGGTGGATGCTGTGGCACAGCAGATTCGCAAAAGTGGCAAAATCGAGGGCGTTCGAAGTGCCCGGTACGATGTGATACGCTCCAAGCGCGAGGAACTGTTGGGGATTATTGTAACGTTAGGTGGTAGGATTAAGTAGTAAAATTATTGTGAGTCGATTTCATTATGTCGCGGACACTATTGCAGTACACAATTAAACGAATCTTCCATGTAAGACAAGACCTTAACAGGAGAAACGAGTTGTGGATCGAAAAAGCTTCTCTGTTTTATCCCGTTTATCCCCTTAGCCAAGAGTGGAGAGCATTGGGTAAAATAGTTTTACATTACGCATTTGGGATACCCGCCAACATGACTAATAGAACAAGATATTATTTATTTATGTGCAGATCTTATAATCGCGTGTTTGAACAGCACTGTTTGGTTCCGTTTTTGTGCGTTGAAATGGTGTCTAGTAATGCTTAATTTATTATCGTTTTGTTTGACTAGAGCACAAATAGTTTTGTAACATAAATAAATTCAAAAAATACCAATGAATGCATTTGATTTGTTTGGCTATAAGAATTTTTTTTTCGAATATGCAGTACATGTCAGATTGGACGTTTTATTTTCCATTGTAGAATTTATTTTCATCCCATACATAAAACATCTTTTCAGTAGAATTCAATCAAAAACGTTAACACGGCCAAAATACATCTATATCCTTGTTCGTTTTAATTGGAACAACCAACGTGTTTGTTCGCGCCCTTACCAACAAAAACAGTATGCCCCGGCATCCGGTGTGCCCGTGTGTTGCATTGAAAAAGAAAAGCAGTCTGCTGGTTCCACAGTCAAATGTTTCTAGGCTTTCACCTCCGGTGCAACCCATCCACCAAAGGCACGTTCTAGTTCACAGGCCACTGCAAGGCACAGACGGTCCTGATTGACGCCGGCCACTACCTGCAACCCAACCGGCAGCCCTTCACGGCCCAACCCAAGCGGTACGGCCGTTGCCGGCAGTCCCAGCACATTGATGATGGCGGTGTAGCTAAAGTTGAGCGCCCGGATCAGCGGTTCGTTGTGATACGGTGCCACCGTCGGATGCGTTGGGTAGATGAACACACCATTTTCACCGAGCATATCACGGAATTCGTTCACGAGCTCTTGCTTCTGCTGCACGTAATGGTGGTATTCTTCCGAACCGTACTTAACACCGCTCCGTTCGGAGATTGCGGTCAAAATGCCGATCAGCGTGTGGTTGGACATTCGCAACGGCCACTTGACCAGTTCCAGCCAGGGATTGATCGTACCCTCCAGATTGACAAGCTGCGAATCGAAACCAACCTTGGACGGGGTTTTCATGTTGGCCAACCACATCGGTGCGGAATTGCGCAGCTTGTCAAGGTACACCTTCTTCACTTCCGCCTTTACTGTAGCGCGGAAGTGTGCCATCACCTTCTCCATTGCGTCACGTATGTCTAGATCGACGGGCGACACCAAATGTGCACCGCCGTCGTTGATTTGATAGAAGAATTTCACCTGCTTTAGATCGACCGGTTCATCTAGCCGAAGTTTGGCCGCATTCTCGTCGGAAATGATTCGCAGCATCGGTTTCAGATCGGTGGCATAGCGACACATGGGTCCGATACCTTAAACAGAAAGGTCACCATACGGTTAGTAATGCATCGTCATTGAGCTGGGTGAATTTGCCACCCTGTTTGCTTATCTGCTGCTAAGCCACCCATAAGTCGCTTACTTCTACTGTCAAAGCTACACCAAAACAGAGAATGTACTTCAAAAGCAGGTTGTAAATGACCTTTGGGCTTTACCAATTAACAGCGTCTAATCTTATCACATTAGTACCTAGGAATGAGTTTTGTTCCTCCGACAACGCTACCGGGTATTGGCCTTCGTTCGAGACAACAAATTTCGAAGGTTTGTGGCCGAAGATACCGTTGAAGAACGCCGGCATACGGATCGATCCGCCAATGTCGGAACCCAATCCGAACGGAGAAGCGGCAGCGGCCTGGATGCATCCCTCGCCACCGCTCGATCCACCGACGATACGATTCGCATCGTAAGGGTTTCTCGAACGGCCATGAATGGTATTCACACTTTCCCACCTACAAACGATAGCGTAAATGATTAAAATCGAACCAAATTTTGGGGCGCCACCTGTCGGATCTTACCACATGCAACACTCGGACACATTTGTGAGGGCAAAGGGTATGGCACCAGCGCTTCGCATTAGCTCCATCGCGCGTGCGTCCTTGTCACCGCGTATATTACGCCGATTCCATATGCCAGACGTGTGCAGCAAACCTGTTGGGCAATGTAAAACAACGTACAGGTTCGTTAACTGCTGACCTAAAACTTGTGCATTTGTTTGCGTTAAATAACTCACCCTGCACCCTTATGCAGTCTTTGGTGGATATCGGCACACCGAGGAATGGTTTTTCGCGCTCAAGCTGCTCAACGGTCATCGTACCGGAGGCGATTAGCTTGTCCGCCCGTTCCGCATCTTTGAGCGCTTCCGCGAACCGCTCATCGACCACGCAATTTAGCAGCGGGTTCACTTCCCTGCATCGATCAATGAAAGCTTGCGTTACCTCGACGCTCGTTAACTAGAGTGGGGTAGGGGGAGGAAACAAATGCGAAGGGTTTAAACTTTTCGCTTAAGCATGTTTAATGAATTCCCTTTCTTACCTTGCGTGTGCGAATCTTCGTCGCCAGCGAGGTGGCCGATTCCATCAGTATGAGGTTCGTTATCGGTGGCATCCGCTTGCCGTGCTCGCCATAGATCGTGCGCGAAAGCCATCGTACGAGCAGGATGAGAAACTTGTGCACAACATTGATGACGGTTTTTACCAGCGAGCGGGCTTTACGCCGCTCCTGTAGGTTCTGTTTCGTTTGCGCATCCATCCTTCGGGAGTGACTCTGCGATGCGTCCGCTCCGCATGCGCCTAACGTGCGGAGGAAAGTTTTTGCCTTATGCTTTAGCTTTTCGGCCTCCACTCTCATATGTGCACCCGCGGTACGTTCTTACCGACCAAATGTTCCTACAGAAAATGATACACGGCAAACGAAAAATAACAGAGCATGAGCTATATTGGGAGTACAAAACAGTTGGTACGCTTTTGATAACAGATGTCAATACTATGTTAATATTCTTTTGCATCTCACTATATGCTTTGAGGGCAAAAACCTTGGAATAAGGCTCCTTGAAAATTCTTTACAAATACGAACATAATTCACAAAAATGCATGAACGTGCTCAAAAAATAATGTTCGATCATAAAAAAGGAAATTTATTGTCATTTTAAAAACCAAGATCAGA
Organism: Anopheles culicifacies; assembly: GCA_000473375.1. Lineage (NCBI taxonomy): Eukaryota > Metazoa > Arthropoda > Insecta > Diptera > Culicidae > Anopheles > Anopheles culicifacies. Next base: position 18,265 of record AXCM01001995.1, on the reverse strand, counting down.
TCCGTTATGGTAATTCATAAACACTGGACAACATATGAACAGCCTGAACCACCGTGTCTTATCATAATAATCTAAACCGATTATGCATAAGAAGAACATCTTGCTTCCGCTTGCGTAGACCAGCTGCATGTAGTGTGTTATGAGTTACTAAAACCCCCTGATAGAACTACAGCATAGGTTTATCGAAGACAATTGATGTGTTAGAAGCAAGAAATTGGGGAATTTGATAAAAACCCAGATCGATCCGACAGTTCCGTCTGCCGGTAATTCGAAACAACCATAAATGAACAATCAAATTTTAACTCCATTAAGCTCGAAATTCAAGTATAAAAACTGCACGAACTTGTTTATAGTCCTAATATTTTCTTGGAGATTGTTTTACGACCGTTTGCACAGCTGAAGCATCGTAAAGATGCACTACGACACGAAAGTAATAGCACGATATAACGCATACGTTTTAAAGCTTTGTATGAATTGCACTAAATAGTATGTTCCACCAACTTTGCACGAATCTTAGCAACAGGTAGTAAACCATCTACGATTACTCTCCAACGAACGAACCAATTCGCTTACTAAAACCGCTTATGCCTCTTAGTGTGACATCGTCCGTCGACTGCTAATAATAGCAGCAAACGATTGCAACGACACAATTAAGCATCGCGCTTGTTGCTCCCATCCCCACAGAAGAGTGTACTGTGTCGCTGGAAAACTGGCACAAAACCGATACCGACTGGCCAGAGCAGCACAGCCACAGGAGGGTGGGATGGAGGGAAGAAAAACAAACATAAACCGACCCGAACTAACCGTGCAGTGTACGATGTGTTCCACACTGGCAGTGTGTTAGCGTGTGGTTGTTGTGTCTACTCGCGCAAGCACACGCGGTACTGGGCTTGTCCGTCACAAGGAAAGTGTTTCTCATGCTGTAACTTAATATCGGCGGGCAGCGTTGGTGCATTTTTAACCGACCGCGAAAGAAAGCGAAGACGATGTAACCTGGAATGTTGACAGGTTATTTGATATACAGCTTTTGGGGTTTGCTGTGGAATGCGCTCTTTGCGACGGCATGCGGTTGTGGACCGATCAGTGTCGATCGTGAATTTCTATACTCTTACTTTCCACCAGCAAGGCAACATTCGTTAATTTGCCGGTTTGGCACATTCATTCTACCGCACGATGGTGATGATGTCACCGTGGCTGTTTCACCCTCAAGCAACGCGGAAGGCATTTTTTTTTTTGCTGTGGATGATAACCAAGAACAAACATTCGATAAAAAAGGGTTTGATAAAGCTTCTCCGATTGCCTGCCTCGAATGGCATGGTAGAGTCTCAGCAATATCCGTACGTACACTTCCGCCGTATGGTTCAAGCTTCAAAGAGAAGCTTACTAATAGTTTCATTAGTACTACGGCACATATTGCTGAAGTTAAATAGGAAAGAATCGTCTAGATTGTGTAATTAACTGCTTAAATAAAAACGAGCATTTATTTCTGAAGTACAGAAGCATCAAGATGCTTGTACACGACATGTTTACAGTGTTCCACTGCGCTATCAATAAGTTCTCATCTGTTGTGGTTTACTACCATCACACACAGGGTAGCGTGAAGCGAAGGGTCCACGGTTTTTAGATAATAGATAGCATTGCCTTTGTCATTACAGCACAAGTTGCCTCCTAGTCGTATGATTACTTTAGTTGGCGCCCATATGCTGCTCCACCTCCAGTGCATGTTTATCTGTATCGACACTAATACGCTCTCACCCACATGGCACGAAGTTGCTTCTTTATCGATTATCGCTGAAAAGAAGTGAAATGTAGGACAATATTCAGCCCAACGGCTAAAACAGTGGTCGGCAAAGTGTGAGCTGCGTGGGGTTCTTTTTCATAAGTGATCCATGCTTTCTAGAGCGTTTCGGTGGCCGACGGAAAAGCCTGACCAGCCAAGCTAGCCATCAGAAAAGTCATTATAGTTTAGACAATTCCAAAGCTCTAGATCGTCACATTATTCTCCAAGTAGACCCTCAGAGCATTGACGAATGATTTATCTTCATTTTCATCTTCGTTAAAAAAGTATTAAAACTAGTGGTTTTTTCTATCTTTGTCGTCATCTTCTGCGATGATCTATCTGTGGAATGTGCCTTTCCATAAGTTTCAGTATTATATGATATCATTCAGACATTAATGTTATCTGAAAATTCAATCATTTTAATTCTAGTACTAAACTTAATTGCACGAATTTGCTTCTACCAGATTGCATATTTAATTATATTTAGTTCTTTATCTCCAATTAGTTTGCCGACCACTGGTTTAACATGATGAATGCATTCAAAACCGGAGGGGACACATCCATCCATCCAGCCTAATGACGTATGAATAAATCATGCAAAGAAAATATGACCGGTTCGATCTAGATCGATTATTTGATCGCTTCTTCAATTGATTCGATTAACGAGTCGAAACTCTCCCATCCCACAAGGCTGTGTTGTAAGGGAGTTGTAACTTCCTACTTCCCGTTTCTCTAATCCGGTTTCCTCCAGGGTCAACCGGAACAAGGTTTCGGGTGGTGTTTCAGTGTTTTCTTCCACATCCATTTCGTTTCGAACTGGACCGATTATGATACGAAGAATTACTTAATACCATGTACAGTGAAGTTACATCACGGTGGGGCATTTATCGAAAAGTATATTGTTATCAGCATCAAGCTTAAGTGTTCCATTGTATTGCCCGGCAACGAAACAAAACAGCTTAACAGGCGCTGGGGCTATGCTTCATCGTAATACACGCCCCAGCAGCACCACTAGACGACGACTCCCATCGAAGCAACCGCATAAATTATCAAGTCCGGTTCAAGGTTTTTGTACCTCAAGGTCATCAATCGCATTTGGATCCGCCTTTCCGGTAGCTTCTTCTCGTTGGATTTAAAATGTACAGCTCACTCATACTGCGCACCATATCTTGCCAAGTGCCAAGCCACTTGTGCCATTGGATTATGAGCGCGGCAGAAGCAACAAGTAGCTGGACCGTTATTTCAGCGCAGTCTGTGCTGCTCTTCCTAGACAAGTCGAACGTCCGTTTGTCACCGCAACCACCACATCTCCTCCACACAAATTGTGTTGTGTTAACCGGTTTTTTGCACAAATGTGTTCCATCGTGTTCGCGCTACACGCCACGTTACGGACAAATTACTGACGACGAAGGTTTGTGTGTCTGCCAACTGTAGTAGTGACGACATCGGCGGATAATGACTAAGCAGCGGTGTGCGACGAAAGTACACGGGTATGATTTTGAGCCGATCCAGCTGGCCCCACAAAGCGACCATACTTCGCCGGGTTATGAAATCTCCTCCACAATACGTACAAGTGCACGCGGGTAATCGATACCACTTTGTATGCTCCTTTGTTTGGAGGAATTGTGATTATTTTTTTCATTTTGAATCAGTCGGTCTGTTTACAATTCAAAACTCACACACTTGTGCGTGGCTACGCTATCCGAAAACAAAACAACAAAACTTTTTATAAAACTAACGATGGAATATGACCATGATAACTGTACGAATGCGACTGATTAGCGCTGTCGCTTTACGTTTTAATGCGAGGCACGTCACTTTTCCATCGATGCACAACACTAACCAGTAACACTCACTAACCTCCACTGTGGCCTATTGTTTTTCGTTATCTCGCCGCCTGGAACCGATTTAACTTTACTGCTTTCCGTCGCGCCAAGGGCCTTTTGTTTGCGAGGCGAACGGCGCTTGTCAAATGACATGTGTACATTGCTCGCAGATGACATCAACCCGCGTGAATGTAACTGCAGGGTTTGTCTGAATGTTTTTGTGATTATGTTATCTGTTATATCGTGCCAAATATAGCACGATTTAATGTGGATCAACTGAAATCTTTTATTTCTGGTTTGTTTGTAAATTTATTATATTAAATTTTTATGTTTTCTATACTACATGCATTAAAACAACTTGATGTGCGTAGCGAATCAGGGTTAAATTTTGTGAATAGTTCATTATTTAATTAACGTAGCAATTAAATCTACATTGTTGCTTTTAATTTAGAAAATTTCCATGTAATTCGATGCTCAGCACAGCGTTAAAATTGTTATTGATTAAAATTTGCGCAAGTAATTGACGACCCCTGTAAATTGGGTTCAGAATTTGTCGTACCGAAACAACTACACAGTGTGCTCGTACACATGACGAAAGTGTTTTGAAAGACATTTCATACAACGAATTTTCCGCAACTAGATATTGCTGAAGATAAAATTAGTTTTGTAAGCAAAGTTTAAAATGTTGTAATTTTTCTTTAGTTTGTGACGAAGATATTCATCGCTTAAATTTCAAACTGTACGAAGTGCACTGTACCACCCAACAAAACATAAATTATTGTGAGCTTTTGGCTTGTTTATAATTGGTTTCTTTATTTAAAATGTATTTAAGTATTCTTTTCGTGCATGAAACGTTAGTTTTAATTGTATTACATCGAAAAACGATGAATAACATACCACAGTGTGGGCGGTGTACACTACATAAGGGAAACTTCTACTATTGCCCTGTGAATATTTTTAAAAAATGATGGAAATTAATTATTTACAAATCGAGGTTTAGCTTAAAATTCAAATGCGTGCGATTGAGTTTTTTTATGTAATCATATTTTAGTTTATTTATTTTTGATCTCGATTTCTGGTTTTGTTTTTTTTCAGAAACATTCAAACATTTAAGTCTTAATAATATATTTTAATATTTTATATTTTATGATAAACATTCCTTTAACAATAAATGATATCATAATTGTAATCATAATTTGGTATGTTCATTGATGTATTTTCAGCACAAACAATGGAAAAGTCAGACAAGCTGCAGCTTCCCAATTTGACTAATGCGGTCAAAAATGCAACAACTTCGCCCATACGGTCCCCTGTTAATCAGTCGATGCTTCTTCCCAAACAATCGTCAACATCAGCTACAGGTACGTACGGAGTGTGATTAAAAATACTACAGAAGTATCGTTGAACATTATCACGGATGAACATTAAAGCATATGCTACGAATGCCGATAACGTTCCCTTCATCATCGAGATGCGGAGTGATCTTTGACCGCAATTATGGCAATTTTTTGTTCCTAAAATAATTTGTCTACATGCTTCTTCAAACAAGCTTAAATTTGAAGTATGTTCTTTGCACACAAAAACACAAAAGCTCGTACAACAAATATCTCTTTGATCTTGTCATCTGACTCCTACGCTGCAACAGTAGGAACGAAAAAAAAAAACACAGAATCCCTCTGCTTGATGATGCTTTTGTTGCATTCTAACATCCGCCCGTTCCAGGGCACCGTGTGCTTCAGTGCAAATGAATATTTCAACAGACAGGCAGTGAAAATCGAAACCATCCCATCCTCCCCATCCATGTCATGACGCACGGGAAGCTTTTCATTGATAAAACCTTCAAACGTGCTTCCATGTAAGTTGAGCGGGAAATTATATACATGGGAAAAATCAGCATGAGAACGCTTTTCGACGGGAGCGATCACAACACGCTCGCTCTCTCACGCTCTCTCACATGTTTCATACCCAAAAAGCTTCTCACGCGATTGAACCTGCAAGACGCGGTTTTGTTACGTCCGAAATGGGTCTCTCACGACACGGTAGAACTGACGGGTGCTTGTGAGGAAAATTTTCGACCAGCTTTCAGTTTTTCTTGCGACGGACGGTCGACATGATGTACTCGGGGAGCGTTAGTGGTGTACGAGTCGTGAAAAATCGGTTCGATCGAATATTCTGTGTACAGTGCCGGGGTGGCAATGGTGGTGCTGATAGCTTCCAATAGCTGGTAACGATTGGTGTACTGTCGATGGTAGAAGAAAAAGTTACCACATTGCAAGCAAAACAACCCAAAACACAACCTTAAAACCCGCCTTGCGTCTTGTGTAAATTTCTATCCGCTCGGGAAGTGTATTGTTTGTTTTTTTTCCCGCTCCCTCCGCGCAAACGACGGTTGTACAATGGTGTGTGAGCGAATGCGTTGTTTACTTCTAAACCACCGAAAACCCGGCACGAGGCAAACAGACGCTTTCGATCGCAGTTTTTTGTTAGCGGTTTTATCGGATTTTTTGTCGTTGTGTTTGCTCTTTGATACGGTGAAATGGAAAAAAAACTCAGCGTGTGGTACCACAGAGAAACGGGTTAATGTTCAGTGTTAACTTTCCCATTTAGTCGATGGTACACTTCCCATCGGGTTGTACACGAGTTTCCTGTCAAAGGAATATCTACGCCAAATCAACCGGTGCCAAGAGTTGGGATAATTGAATTTCCACGTACTTTTCCGGCTGTGGAACGAGTGCGCGGGAAACGATTACTAGTGCACTTTGGGCGACATACTCTTATCCGGCGTTTTAGTACATCTCGACGCAATTGAATTAGAGATCAGCAATACATGCTGTATTAACGTTTTTCTGAAGGTTTTTAAGGAGGTTTCTAAACAAGGTCTTTTCTGTACAAGAAGTTGAGTTGTATGATTTAGATATTTAAATTTGTTAACAACATTCATAAGCAAAATCATTTTAAAATCCTCGGTATTAGTAAATTTTATTATTCAGGAAGAACGACCAGGCCAGGGGTATTGCTGTATTAGGATTAGTATACTTATTTTTTATGAAAATGTGTCATCGAGTGTTGTTAATACTATCTGTTACTCTTTATCCATCATTAGATTGTTCATTGCTTCAAGTTGCTCTCAACTATTTTTGGTCTAATGATCCTCTATTACACTAATTTAAAAGTAACTTGTGAAATGCAGGAACTTAATGAAATAAGGTACAATGAATGGTTAAATTGTTTCATTAAATGTGTAAATTTGTATAACTATTGGTTCATGGCGAGGAGATCCCGGAGCCAGTCTTCGAACGGGCAGGACCGAGATTCGAATCCCATTCGGGCCGTTCCTCCGTACGCAGGACTGACTATCCTGTTGCGGTTACTTTCAAGTCACGGAAGCCAGGAATGGCAGGCCAAGACCTCTCGAAGTTGTATAGCCACAAAAGAAGAAGAAGATTGGTTTATGGCTTGAAGTATTGCCACATTGTTTTTTACTATTTAATACCTAGGTCATGCGTTTTGCACTCTAATTTATTGTTTTTATTGTAATATTACACATTTGTAACGTGTAATTCTTAGTTGAATTTTCCAAAAGCATTATTTTCAATTTGTTGTAGTTAGCGTGCTTCGTGCAAAATTTTTATGTTTGAATGATGTTAAAACAACAGCAGGAAGGAGAAATGAGTTTTTAAACATGTTCTGTTATGAAATTCTAGTTTGTTAATTAAACTTGAGAATCAACTAAATTTTATCTATTTTCTCACGTTGTCATTAATAAATCAAAAGGCTAGCAATATGCTAAATGAACAGCGCTTTCATTTAAACAAACAACAGAGAAAAGCATCATTGCTTTTTGTCACACCGCAGAAATTCGTACCATTTGTTCTTGTAATACATTGAAGGGATAATTTTATAACTATTTTCCTTTAATTTTCAAAAGTTTATTAATAATATTTTATTGTTTTGTTTATCATTTACCTTTGCTTCTATAACATAGCTTTATTGCTTTCCTTTCTTTTGTACATATTATTACACTCAATGTAACCAAAAACGATCAATTTCGGTTCAAACGTTTAATCGAATCCACGTCGGTCAACAATGCCCATGATTCCAGCTGGGCTGATTGAACCACGACCAACCAGCACGTAAATGTGTCAACATTCGCAACGGCCAATGTGCCATGTGCTTCATAAATTCCGGCAACCATCCCATCAAACATGTCCTCCGGTGGACAACATGGTGGACTCTTCAGCTCAAGCATCACCGTTTGAATCACCGAATGCATTCGTGCCGTTCGTGTTTAGGTGGAAACTTTAACCAAATCACGTTCCTATTCTACTGGGAATGGAAAAAGGGTTACTGCTGGCCCACTGCTGGGTTGTGAATGCGACGTAAATGGCGTGGATGGACGGAAACCGACAGGGAATTCAAATCTCAGCCACCGGATGATTGATTGGGTTGGAATTGAATTGCACAAGGCATGAAATCTCGTTTCCGTGTGTCTGTTCGCTTCGGCCCGGGAAGGAATGTAAATGCCATTTCCGTTCGATCGTTAGTTTAGATTAGTGTTTAAATTTATAATCGACGAGCACGGAAGGCGACAAGGATTGGAAACATCTTTCATAGGCTGTAGAGGGAAATTTGTTATTCTTATATGGTGTTTTATGATGTACATGGTCCATTTCAATATTTTTGCTACAGTCTGCATGTAAGCGCTTTAATATTCAACTGAATATGTATTATGCATGATTAGTAAGTAATAGCCTCCAAGCAAGAAATTCGTACAGTGAGATCGGGTGTCTCGCAAGCGTTCTGTGCAAGTGTGAAGGTTCGTTGACGCAACCGATCGATGTCAGTGGAAAACCCGTTCTGAGCAGGAATTGAAGCGGAATCCAACCGTATAGCCACCGTTCTTCGTCAGCATCGGCGGGGACGGAAATGTGTCGCGTATCTGAAACGTCCGTCGTTTGAAAATCGATCGAACCAACGGTTCGTCTATCGTTAGGCATCGTTCCACGCCAAGCCACATCATGATCGACACCGTGTCAGCATCGATGGGTGAACAACACGCGTATCGCTGACACTTCGTCACCCCTGAGCCTGAGGTTGTGGTGAAAATTGCTACACCCACCCACTTCGGCCTCCGGCACCAGGCGAATGATGAATTTGTGCGGCTGGCTGAAGACATTTAAGCGCAAGGGAAAAAATGCAATCGGTACGAGCGGGGCAGACGAAGATGTGGATGAGGTGGCGCCACCCGGCGACAGTGAAATTGGCGAACGGTCAACGAGCGGGAAACGTGCTAATAGTGGCCATTCCGGCGGTGGTGGTTGGGGTAGGAAAATTAAAAGTGTCACTAAATTGGCAACTGGTGAACGCACTAACGGGCAGCGGGCGGGCACACCGAAGGCAAAGGAAGCGCATTCGAGTGAGACGGACACCGGCGTGGACGCTGTCGAATCTAGTGATGAAGGTAGGTGAATTTGATTTGTTTGTTTGAGCTTATAAAGTAAATCGTGAAAGAACGTGTCCACGGGTATATGAAAGTGAAGTGGTTTTTGTTTTTGGAAGAAATTCCATCCCGATGATTGATGGGTTTGATTGACTGTTTTGAAGTTTGGTTTTCCTCATTCAATCAATATTACGTAAGAATTTCGAACTTTAACGTTTTCTACTCTAAATGCTAGTAAAATTTCAAGGACATATCTTTTTAGCACTTGCTTCTTCATTAGTTGAAGTACCAGGCGTCTCCATGAACCACGTGGGAATGTTTATAGAACAGTCAAATATAAAATTAATAATTTCTTGCTATAATATGTTAAATGTTTTAATGAAAAAGAAAATTCTTATCAAAGCTCAATGCAATGTTTTAATAGAAATTAATCTTCCTTTTCATAATAATTAAGTTGTAAGCTAGGTAATCCTAGGTTTTATAAAATGAATAGGAAATTATGATTAACCTAACTTACAGCATAAAGTACAGGCCGTACAGGGCTTCGAGCTCCGTCTGGCTAGTTGTGCTTTGTAAAATTGTCAGAATCAATGAGTTAGCAACACGCGGATCGCTGATTGCGTTTCTATTTGATAATTATATATCCTTCTACTTGTTTTTTTAAATAAAGTTGCTTGTTTTGTTTTTTTTGCTTGTTACTTGTTTTCTACTTGTTTGGAAGCCTCTGTGATGCGTATAGAAAATAGATTTTAATATCTCAACAGTTTCACTAAAAAGTCTATGAACGTTTGAAAAATTCATCTTACATTGATATATATTAACTCAATTTGTGTCACTGTGCTCTTAATTATTTTATTTTCCATTTATGTTTATAATTTAGAAAATAAACATTTTTCCCCAACCGAGTAACAACTGAACAAACAGTTTCTTATAGCTGGAGCTTACATGTAAAATAGTAACGATAATCCAGTTATAAAAAAATATTGCTATAATATTTACTATCTTTTTAACGTAAATTACTTATGTTGCAGAAGCACGGCAATATTCCGCGACGAAAAGAATGGAAAATAATGTAAGAGGCCCATTAACTTACATCATAGTTTATAATCTAGCCTAAATTTAGAGGTATATAAACATTTTACAAATAACCCGTGAGCCTTAGATAATACACTTTCTGGAGGACGGTTAAGGGTCCCATTCAATTTCACTGTGACGGATAAATCAGAGACTGCTAACAACAAAGAACCGGGAACCGAATCCCATCCGGGCCGTACGCAGGACTGATTATTCTGTTGAGGGTACAAGGGTCAAGTCACGGAAGCTAGAAATGAAAGACAAAGACTTCTTGAGGTGGTAGAGCTAAAAAAACGGAAGTAGTAAATTACAAAGAATTAGAAAAGGTCCCGTAAGAATAAAAAGAAAAGAGAGTAATCTTATTCAATCAAAACAACTTCTATAAACAGACGAATACCGAATTCCAATGTTCTGCTATTTGTTACTCCCGATGTTGTTAAATAATTTTGCTTATACTGTAATAGTATAACACCTCAGCGTCAAGCCATTTCTCTTTAAAGCAAACTCCTCAAATAACTCCTTTTTGTGAGTGTTTTGCTGAGCGTTCCACTTCGAAGGCTCTCATATCACAACATTCGTTAACCTTTCGACCGGAAACGTGATGAATAAGTTAAACCTTTCACTGCTTTTAACATTGACCTAACCAAACATCAACATCAGTGCCAGCGGCACACCAACACTCCTGAGCGCGAGGCTTACACGTGTACTCACGTTCTTCAGCACTTCGGTCGTGATAGTATGTGCTCACGTTTCTTTAATGGGAACTCCTAAAATGAACTCGTGCTGCAACGTCACTGTGCCTAATGTGCCCGGCCATCGATACCAGGGCAGTGGCATATATCTCAACCGTCCCACTATTCCCAGCCATGGTAATGGGTCGTGTGCGTTTTCTCTTGCTACAGAACGCAGCCCGATAAGCAAGTAATATCGAAGAGATGAAACTTGTGCATGCACTGTGGCAGATTAAGCCGATAGCTTCACATGATTAACAAACACGTTATGCTGGCACATGCTTGCAGTCTGCCGGGAAACGCAACCTATTGCTAGTGTGCGCAAGTACCGAGCCACATGTTACCAATGCTATGCTTGGTGTATTGATTATTTTTGCATCCTTGTGATACTTGATGAAATGAAAGTGAAAGAGAAAAATTGTAAGGATCTCCATGTGAGGTAAATGATTTGCTCGTTGCTTGTAAATATTTCTGGATACTCTCCGTCGGAAATTTGTAACAAAAAAGTTTCTAAATGATGGTTTATGTGTCTGCTTCATGAAGGCTTATTAGTGTAACGGTGATTCAATACAACTTCACATAACAAACCACAAAACGTCACCAACACCGTCGAGCAAAACAAAGTTAATGAAATGATAATATTTACCGAAGCTTTTCTTGCGTGCTAGATCGTATAATAGGTGCTGCACAAAAACAAATATCGGTTCCTGGCAAGAGTCAACCATTTGTAGGTGAGATGTAAGATAAACTACAGCGCCAGCAGCTGCCTCGAAGGAAGAAACCTGAACCTGTTCCGGTTCAGTGCATAGTGCGAACGAAACAAAAGTGTCTTCTTCGTAGGACACAGAGCAGCGCGAGCGATACGGAGGAATTGCGTGGTTGTTGCCCTTTGCTGTAGCTAAAGCTGTAGCACAAACGAGCGTGTTATTTTACTGGAACATCTGGAAAACTGCTTTCTGACGCTTCCCCGCTGTGAGCACATTGGCCGTTTGCATTGAAATTCTCCCAGCACGTGTGTGGTTTGTTATAGGCGCAATACCGTTACATGTTTGTGGAAGCTTTGTGATTAATAATGGGAGTGTGTGTGAGTGCTCTATCGCAACCACAAATTAAGATAACTTTTCAATGTAGAGAAAAACAGATTTGTTCGGATCTTCTGTATCACAGTGAACCGTCACGAACAAGGTCAGCGATATGTATTATTCTAACACTATTCATGATCAACAAAAGATGCTATCAATGTAAATGTTGCAATCCGTGCACATAATAAAGCTTTAAAACAATTTAGACATTCAGTGATGGCTATAATTTATTTCCTTCCTTACCAACCGTAAGAAGCTTATCACCATTAGACGTCACCGGCAACCGTTTGTGCGTCATGTTTTACGATTTCTTCTGATGCTTATCAAACTCCTTACGGCGGATATTGCTATTTTGTGATCTCCGAACATTTTCCATATGACTTCACCCCCGTCATGAAACTGCCGTCAGCGCTGGCAAGTTATCAGGTCCATCATGTGCGGCGTACCTATGGGACGGAAAACATAGGCCGCTCCCATGGCTCGCTATGCTTTGAATATTAATGTAACATTGTTCTGCTGTGAAGCAAATGGAATGAATATATGTAACGAAGTCGCATACATAATCCTGTGTTGCGTGTCGTTCACGCGGATTTTACGTTTGCGGTAGACAGTGAAAAATAACCAGCAACAGCTTGAAACAATGGATTTCGTATGTAAATAATTCGTAAGATGCGTAACATTGTCAACAGATTGAGCTTTGAGTCGCTTCATAGATTATCTAATGTAAGCGTCATACCAGATCAGGTTAAGTCTTATTATCATGCATGCCTAAATGCAACCAAATTTTATAAATTGTGTTTAGTTATTGAAAGGATTATATTTATTTTATTATTAGTTCTAGTTCAGGAATAATATTTATAGTAAGTGACACTTAGGCACAATCTTGTTGCGCGATGACCTTGTGACAGAACGTTGTTTATAGCAGGCGATAGAGAGCAAAGTCGACATAAGGTGCCGACAGCCATTCAACATAAGAAAAATTCGAAATGAATACAAACTTTTTATAGTCTTTTTGTTCTCTATTTTCACTTGAAAACAAAAAATTTTCATAATCTGTGCTTAATTAAACAAAGATTATTTATTCTGATTGTTTTATTTTTGATGTTCAATCCCTAGTAACATGCCAAATTATATTATGGAAAGTATCCAAGTAACTCGTGTAATAAATGAAGGATGTTTAATAATAAGGATTAGTGTAATTCAATAAAACTAAACGGCCATACACGGTCTCATAATGATCAAAAATAGAAAAGAATATTTACTGGATACGATTAAACCATCCAATTAATAATTAAAACATAATTTGTGTGCTTGCTATCTACAGCGTCGTAAGACGCAACAACGTCTGTAGCATTAGCGTTACGAACATTACGCAACTTCGATTCGCTTGCCGGCCAACAAGGAAGAATGATCCTAACCTATCACAATATTACACCCACACCAAACCAAAAAAAAAACTCCTGGCAGCTGAGAAACTTTACCATCTTATCTTTTCACCAGACGTAAAAACGTGAGAAAATAAGCCTTTCGTCCTGCCGCGTGCTACCACCATTCCATTACTGTTTCTCCTCCCAGAAGCACAAGAAACAGGAGACGTCTCTCCTTGCAAATGGAGGATTAACTTCAAATAGGGGTCATTTGGTAGCGCCGGTGTGTGGCCCGAAAGCGGCTAAAATTGTAATTGCTCTCCTGCCCGGCAACCGCATACCATTATCATAAATCTGCCGGTTTACGTTGATCGTCTTACGTCAGGGCAAAAATCCACTGGCTGGCACTGGTTTTGTGTGGATTCGTCCGCTTATCGATTTTACCATCGGACAGAGTCGGCATTAACAAGCAAATTCATTTTACGCCGAGCGACACGGCACTACGACACGGCACAAAGAGATACAGAGTGAAACATTACACAAGAATGACACATTAGCCATAAAGCGTTGGCAAAATGGGTTATTTTTTATGGGTTCGTTTGAAACAGATTTGCAACAGGATGGGAATGGCTGCCAACTGATGGGAGGGAAGTAAAACCACCACAGTGTGGGAAATGGTTGAAAATGGTTGATGATAGAGTGGTTTTTATTTTTGGACCAGCACTCACACCATTGTTTACTGCCTCCCACAAAATAGAAGGAGTGGCTGAAGTGTGTAGTTGGGAGATGGGAAGCTTTTAGCTTAACGAAACTCAAAATCCGTTATTTCATATGGGGATCCAATCGAATTACGATTGATTAAATTATTTATATTGCCTGGCATTATGGCTATCGCAATATTAAAGCCAGCTTATGGAAGGAATCGGATAAACCTGTGCAGCAACAACATTTCAACTTAATTTCAGTCATGTGTTCCTCATGCTTCTCGTACAATGTTCAGTTACATAAATTATAAATGAATTTATTTTTAACCATGAGCCTCGCTCGGTGGCTTGTAATTAATATGCAACACAAGCAACTGGATTGGTTGGAATTGTTTTATTCGAATAAATTGGTACATTGTCGTGAGTGTATTCTTATTAATGTTATCCGGCCGGGATTGTTATGACAGAACGCTCGACGTCACTTATTTATCCATAAAAATAAATCACTGTCACGTTCGACAATGGTAAATGGGAGTATGTTGACTATGTCGACTTTGTGCCGTTGCACAATACTAGCTATTTTATGGCACTGTTTTTAAGAGAACTAACAACAAATGTGATTAAATATAATGGTACAAGCACAAAATGTGCCAGACAGGTTGTTGATCAATATTACTGACCAAGAAGAATAACTTTTATAGCAAATCGTAACATTCAATCAATAAGTGCTATAAAAATACATTTTTATACATGCATAACGTCATCAAATCCGCCTAAAGCTATGCAGCGAACAAATTCGGCGTATGCAAACATCAAACGTCTGTTCTGATTTACCGATGTGTTCGGAGGAATCGAATCCGAACCGGTGCAGTGAATCAAAATCCATTCGGCACCCGCTGTGAATGCTAATGATGGCAACAGCTACGACCTACACATAGCATACGGTTGAAGCATGAATCATAACCCATTTATTACGATTTTATTACCATCTTTTATTCGCAACGAAAACATCCCTCTTCCCTCCATTCCGACAGACGGTTGACATTGTACAGAAAATTTGCCAAACTTGTGGCGCCATTCGCATCCGAAGATGCGCTGCGATTAGAGAGCATGGTTTCTTACTTTGTACAATTTGCCATATCGCGTACGGTGCCCAAGTTTATTAGGTTTGTCGCGTAGCTAGAACTGCACGAACATCCTCGTGTTTGGTTGGTTGGGCAGAATACGAAAATAAAATTATCTATATAGTTTTCTTACTATTGTGCGCCCACTGTTGTGTTGGTGGAGGAAAAAGGAAGCTGTTGTGAGAAGACTTTAGTTTTTGGTTACCCAGGAACACCGAGACCTTTTTGGACAGTGTCTAAGGAAGAGATAAAGAAAAGAAAAGTTAGTTGGTTTGTTTTCTTTTGCCATGTTCGAGTTTTCGTGACTAAGGACGTGCCACAGCTAAATAACGAGCCAAGGTAACAGAACAGAATGCGAAGCTTACGGATGACGTATCTTTTCCCGGCTTTGTACTGTTCGTTTCTTTTTTTTTGTTATTGTAGTGGTGCTCAGTAATCTTTTCGAAAGTAGAGACCCAGCTAGAGACCGTACACCATTTTTTTTTTCGCTCCATCTTTTGGTATAGATTTGATGAAAATCCCTTGGAATTTGATATTGTTGCTGTGGTGTTCGGTAGCGTTTGGTGGTGACTCAACAGGACACAAACTCCCCACAGCAAAAAAAAAAACAGAAAAGTTACCCAGCCGGTTCCATTTTTCGCACAAAAGCATATTGTACTTTGTTTGATTAACTGAG
This sequence comes from Anopheles culicifacies, assembly GCA_000473375.1. NCBI lineage: Eukaryota > Metazoa > Arthropoda > Insecta > Diptera > Culicidae > Anopheles > Anopheles culicifacies. The sequence goes on along the minus strand of AXCM01001995.1, from coordinate 2,461 downwards.
GAGTGAAGTTCATGACATGATTGGATCAAACTTCGTTCGTTGTGTTCTGTACATCTTACTGGCGGTTGTGTCCGCCACTTATTGACACGTTGACACTTTATTGAGTGTGTCCATTGCAACAGCAGCGATAAATGATGTCCGGTCAAATTTTAGAAAAAAAAATGTTTCATTGCTGAAACGAAATTTGGTTATAATTTTCAACAAAAATTATTTTATTTATTAAATTTAAATAACTAGCTTTTTTATTTATCGCATTGCGGCATTTCTTAAGGCAATAAAAAACGAAGCACACTGCAAATAATTCCTAGACATTGAGCATCAAATTGGCTTCATTTTTAGAAACCGTATTCTCGGGGATGAATGCGAAATGTTCTCCAAAGTGGCACGCTTTTCCACCATTTCTTAAGGTTTATCACCGTTCGCTACACAAAAAGGTGCATCCATTCATCTTGCAAGTACGCCATGCTTGCCATTGTCGCTTCCCATGGCAACGGAGGACTTGTCGTGTCCTTTACCATGACAGTAATATCTTCACATCGCCCGACATTGCGGTAAGGCATCGAATTCAATGTTCGTGACTTGGAGATGTGTGTTTTTTTTTTCATTTTGTTTAAATCTTCATAACGTTCGCTACAAAAGGTGAAGAAACCGAGATGCTTTTGGTGCTAGGAATTCAAATTTTGCTTTAATTCTGTGTTTCCCTTTTGGACGCCAACGATACCCAACTCGAAGTAAAAGACGAAAGACAAGTATCGAGATGATGAAACGATGTTAGCCGTTTGTCAGCCACCGAAGGAGATGAAACATTTGCTCAATGACGGTAGCGGCTTTTCTTCTTTTGCCCACTCGAGGGATTTTCTATTGCAAGTCTCTTGTTTTGTTTTTTATTTGCTTTTGTATGTTCCCGGGAAAGTAGATATCGGTGTGTAAACTGCGCGTAATAGTACTAGCTTTCGCGTAGCTCAAGTTTCATACTCGACCCCTCCGTGAAAGCTTTTCCGCTTACGCTGGTCGCTAAGATTCGACTCATTTCTCTTGGTCCGTTTGCTCGGCTAAAGTGGTGTCTTTTTTCCACAAACAAAAAGCACAAGATCAATGCCGAAACGTCGCTGTGTAATTCAATCTGAAGCGTTGGTGAAATTGTCTACACACGCAAACAGATAAAGGGAGAGAGAGAGAGGAAGCTGCCTCTTTTTCGCCATTGCATACACAATTTCTTTTACTCTATGTTCAATAATGCGCAAAAATGAGAAAAATAAATACAATTTGCCTTCCTGTAACAAGGTAGGAGGTAGGATAGGTCGGGGTAGGATTTTTTTTATTTTCTAAACATCATTATTTATTTTTGTTTTTGCTTGAACTAATCATATAGAATGGTTCAATTGTTTTTTCTTCATATTCATTTTTTTTATGGGGCGGCCCGGTGGGAGAGTGGTTCGGCGCTGGGCCTTCACACCACAGACCGGGGTTCAAATCCCATTCGGACCGTCCCCCCGTAGCATGGACTGACTGACCTGCCTAAACTAATACTGACTAAATTAAGTCTAATACGGCCAGGCCGTGATACAAGAACAAAAAAAAAAAAATGCAACAAATATAGGACAATTCTCTAAACGTTGTTTTTTTTTCTAGTATTAACGACCTTATTCTAATAGCGTTTTATGCTTCCAAGAATCTCTTCACAGCATCCATTAAGCTCTTTCTCATTTTCAATAAAATGCAATTAGGTGCTTGTGGTTTGTAACACACAACCGTACACAGCTACCAGTTTCGAAATTGACGCACCAATTAATCCCATTGACGCACACTCGACGTTGGCGCACTTCCTACGCAGAAGCATGTTGCACACCTGAATCCGACGGCCACACCATTCGTCAAGTATCATTAGTGAAAGGATCCGCAAAGTATAATCGCATCAGCCGAAATTTACCCCGAACATCGTACACGTACCAGCGCCGAACGTAATTTACCATCACGTTCGGCGGGTTTTGTCTTCTCCTTTTTTTTGTTGCTGGTATCTTGGTCTATTTGGCGTCCTTTTTGCACTGATGGTGACTGACGCTAATTCGCTCACCTGGTTGACTGGCGCTTCCGTAGTACAGTAAGCAATTAATTAGAAACCTTGCCATCGGGGTACGAACGTGAGCGATATAAAAGTTTGCGCCACATTCACCCACGGCTGGGTGAACTAAACCTCTCAGGACCGGGGTGTCATGAAAGGATTACGAGATTACAGGGTGCCACCCAGGTGCTAGGCCGGTGGCCGAGAGTGTACTGGCGTTCCCTTGGCGAAACGGTAGTCTATACCAATTTTCGAGATTCATTCATCAGTTCGACTGTGGTGTTTCCTCCTTAAATGAGAGGACATTTCCGTGTAGGCTTAACGAACGGTGAGACCATGGCCCCAGGGAACGTAGTTCTATGGAAGAGTTTAGAATGTTGAAGTATTTCACGGAGATAA